>BGPR01011021.1:27350-50177 GCA_013235015.1 Araneus ventricosus | reverse complement strand
TAGCAATAAAATTGGAAATATACAGGGTGTTCATTAATTATTGTCGGCGTTTCCGTACCTCATAACTTTCGAATAAAAAATATTACGCAAAAACCGATTACGTATTCGTAAATTACAACTCAAAGAATTTTATTAATGATATTATAAAGATTAATGAATTTGCATATGGCTGCCCTTCGTGGCTTGTAACACATCGAGACGAAATTCGATTTCCCTCCAAGTGTTCTCCAGCATTTGTGGGGTAACATTTTGGATCGCAGTAGCAATTCTGCGCTTCAGTTCATCAAGGGAGGGCACTGGGGTCTTGTACACAATGTTCTTGACAAACCCCCAAACCAAATTTAGTTTCGAAAACCCACAATACAAACATTGCTTTTTCTTGCACGGTCGCCATTTTTATTTATGACGTCATAATTACCCAGACTGCAAATGCGCTAAGATCGCATTGTTGCCACATAAAATTCTTTGAGTTGTAATTTATGAATACGTAATCGGTTTTTGCGTAATATTTTTTATTCGAAAGTTATGAGGTACGGAAACCTCGACAATAATTAATGAACACCCTGTATATATATATTACCCAGCAGAGCGTGGTTTCGAGCTGGGTTATGGGCCCAGCACGCTTCCACTGCTTCGGTGAACGTGTCTTTATCAGTACTGTTGCCATCTTCCAGGTATAAAGAATGCATAGTTGAGATTGTCTAGGACGACATGTTGTCCGAAGCAGTGGAAGCGTACTGGGCCCATAACCCAGGGGTCCGTGGATCGAAACCACGCTCTGCTAGGATTTTTTTTATTTTATTTACCCCTTCAGAGTTTTTATTAAGTTCTTAAAGAGTGGGAAATATCTTAGAAAAATTGTTATTTTGGTCAATTTTGCGAAATTTTTAAAGAAGCGCAAGAAGAAGGAACATCTCTTTAAAAGTTTTTCCTGAAGTTAAAATATTTTTGGATAACTATGAATAGCTCATCACCTTTTGAGTTTAGTTTAGTTTAGTTATATTAACGTCCCGTTTTGAAGCAACACGAGGGCTATTTTGGGACGGACTTCGTAATTTTGAACCACGGTCAGATGACGAGGACGACACCTGAGCTGTCACCCCCTCTCCAAACTTCCACGCCACACCAACGGGAGGACGTTTGACCACTACGTATAATTTAACGTGCAACAGGCCCCATACACGGCGGATCTTCAGTGGAATCGGGTTTCGAACCTGGAACCCCCCGGCCCCAAAGCCGAGACCTTACCACTAGGCCACCGCGGCCTCATCACCTTTTGAAATGTAATGCTGGGAATTTTCGGTGAGTAAATATGAGTAAAAATATTTTCTAGCACGATAAAACACACAACTGATTATACATTTTAAAATTGTTTGACAAATTTCAGTCCTGCCTACGGTACCGAATTTTTCAAAAAAAAAAAAAAAAAAAAAACCGGGAGAGAAATTTAATTTATAAAAATTAATATATCTTCTTCACTAAAAAATGGATTTTAAAATATATAATAACAACCCTTCACAAAAATTGTTCTTGTTAACTTTATATTCTAAACTCAACAACATCTCGATCTTCACAGCACAGCTTGCCGCAAAAAGGGCCATGGACATATTACTTCAGCACTGATTCAAGTTTATTCTGTTCTGCTCATTCAGTACTGCTGATACTTTCCTAGTACAGTAGACATGACTAGCGACAGACCGACCGAACCATAAAATAGGTAAAAACGTTTTCTTTATTTTTTCAAATTTTTATTTTCCTTAATTTTAATTGTGGCATGATAGAGATGTATGCTTGGACGAATGAATGAAAGACGGAAAGACGTATGATATTGTGAATAATATAATATTATATTTCAGATTTATACCCCCTTTTAGTAAAAGTAGAATTTAGGTTCAAATCAAAATTTTAGTTAGACCCAACAATAATTAGCCATTAGTTTCGGAGATGGAGGATCCCTGAGTCCGTGTGCTCCCAATAAAACAATTCATCCCTGGTGTGTCCTAGTACACGAATGCATAGCTTGATACTGTAAAGCAGGGGTTCCCAACCTTTTTTCCCTCGCTTACCCCTTGATTAGTCTTTATATTTTCGAGTACACCCTATTGTCATATCCTTCCCCCCTCCCACAACCATCCATCCGTCTATGCAAAGAGGTTTTATCAATAATATTAAGGGCTTAGACAAGCTTCAGTGCCAAATAACTCGAATTAATAGCATTTGAAGGATTCATTTTTTATTTTACATTTTATTGTATTTTCACAATAGTATTAGTTCGACGCAAAAATAAATGAAATCAGTATTGTAATAATTTCGCATTAGCTTATAAGGATGGCTAAAAATTACACTCTGTAATAATCAACTATTCAGGTGGTATCTATGCATAATATAAAATGAAGTCCTCTGAAAGTGTCTATATGTGTGAACGCTTAAAACTCGAGAAATACTAAACTGATATTGGAGATATTGGTACCATTTTGCAGGGCATTTATCGAGGAAGGTTTTAGTATATTGAACGCATATCAAAATCAAAAAGGCAGTTTAATCATTGCGATTTTAATAATTATTTTCTTATCACGATCTGCGCATGCGCAAAGTAGCAGTATCTGTGCTTTGCGTATGCGCGGAATTCATGTCTGTTTAAATCTCCCCGTAAAGCGTCTGTATGTGTGAGCATTTATTGCTCGAGAAATACAGAATGTTTATTGGAGATACAGTCGGACCTCTATTTAACGAAGTCGCTAAATCCCGGAAAAAAGTTCGTTATATGGAAAATTCGTTAAATAGAGATTCACCTTTTAAAATACTTTAAACTGCACAAAACAGATTTTAAATTCATAAACACTAAATATTATTAAAAAAGCAATTAATCACACCTTTATTTTGTAAATTAATATCTATTTGTTTTATATATCTTACCCATTAAAAAGAAATCTGCAAGGAAAACAAGAATAAAACCGGTACCGGGAATACATTGTATATCAATTTTAAAAAATAATTTTATATTAAAACTAATGAATTTTAGCATTTCATCATAAGAAGGTTTGTTGATTTCTGCATCATGATCATTTCCATCTTCATCATCTTCGTCTTAATCGCAATTCATTGCTGTATTTATTTTCCATACTATCCACTTCAAAACTGCCTCATCCACATCTTCATAGACACACGCTTTTAAACGTTTTGAACAAGAATTCGATGACTCATAATTTTGTATCCTATCACGATTTTTTTTATTATGGTTGATAAGCTGTTTGGAGGAATACCAAATTTTAAAGCAATATCCTTTTTTCTTCCGCGCCTTTATCCACCTCATGAAGAATTAAATTTTTTTTCTTTGATGCTCAAGCACTTTCGCTTTGACATTTTCCAGCTTCAAGGTCATTGATCACCATAAAATGTGTTAAAAGAAAGAATAAGTTTGAAATGTTTAGAAATATTTTGAGAAAGAGAGAGAAAAAAAATATTGGATTACAAGAAAAAGTTCGTTAAATAGAGGATGCACTTCGCTATTTGGAGGTTATTTTACGAAGAAATTCGCAAAATGTTCTTGGTTCCAAGTAAAACTTCTCAAAATAGAGAAATTCGCAAAATAGAGGTTCGTTAAATAGAGGTCCGACTGTAGTTTTACCTTTCTGTAGGGCATTTATCGACGCTTTTCAAAATCAAAAGGGGAGTTAAATAATTAAATCCAATTCAACCTCGATCCGCGCATGCCTAAAATACCATCCTCGATCCGCGCATGCGTAAAACAGCAGGATCTGTGCTTTGCGATTTATCCGCGCATGAGTGAAATAGCAGGAGCTGTGCTTTGCTTATGCGCTGAATTTTGTTTGTTTACATCTCATTTTAAACGAATATTTTAAAGATTTGCAACTGATGACTTGGTGCTATCGCTAATTAATACCCCAGACCAAGTTTATTATTCAGTGGACACAGTTTTGTTAAATTCTCTTAATCTACCTGGCGATCCTACACACAAACTAATTTTAAAAGTTGGTGCTCCCATTATACTAATACGTAATTTAAACCCTCCAAAACTGTGAAATGGGACTCGACTACAAATAAGAAGTTTGAAAAAAATTCTTCATTGAGGCAGTACTTTTAACTGGCTCTGGTACTGGATAATTGGTTTTAATACCGAGGACCCCTCTCATTCCAACAGATTTTCCGTTTTCCTTTAAACGTGTTCAGTTCCCAGTTAGACACTGTTTCGACATGACAATAAATAAAGCCCAGGGACAGACGTTTCACACTGCTGGAATTGACTTAACCGGAGAATGTTTTTCTCATGGACAACTTTATGTGGCAGTTTCAAGAGTTACCTCCAAACAAAATCTTTTTGTCTTGGCACTAGGAGGAAAAACTGCCAGTGTTGTTTATAAAGACAAAATAAATAAAAATACTAATAAAGGGAATTATAATTGTGGAAGAGTTAAAAATAACAGCAGACAAGGATAAGAAGTAAGAATCCGGTGGATGACATCATCAGAGGCCATTCATCCATGCAGATTCAAAACTAGAATAGGTTTTCTGTAGAGGAAAAAGACTTTAAGGTCTGATATTTAATATCCTCTAAGGCCTGATTATAAAGAAATATTATGAGGTAATTTGAATTTTATTTCCAAATCACAGATTGCATTTTACATATTCAGTGGGGCCATGTATGTATAGAACAGATAAACGCGTGCGGTACAACGGCTAGTAGTTATTAAATAGCAAGTATTAACGTGGGGAATCAAAATTCGGTGACTTGAAAACAAATTTCTTATGTTTTCTGGTTTCCGCCATTACCAAATTTGATTTCGTGTAATGTGGTACGAGTACCACACATTGGTAACCTCTGCTGTAAAGGATACTGTATTACCGCTACGAGAAAAACCCCAAACACCAGACGTGCCTGTGACGGGCGTCATGGAAACGGGATATTCCACTGCATTTTGGGGGTGAAGGAAAGGGCATTGTTTCATTTGGCGGAGATAGAACCGACCGAAGGCTCGTTTCGCTTTGTACTACGGTCGGAAGCCTTACGAAGTGTGCTATGTTCGCAAATGTTGCGTTTGACTTTATACCCTTTACCTTCTTTCTTCGACTCGTCTACTTGCGGCAACCAACCCTTTCCAGGGTTTTTCTCCTGATGGCAGGACAGTAACCTGTTGACAGCAGCAGATGACTCAAAGTGCGAGTGCTGGGCTTATAACCCAGAGTTCCATGAACCGAAATCGTGCTCTGCTAAATTTTTCTTCTTCTGCTGCTGTTTCTTTTCCTTATTTATGATTTGCAAGTTCAAATGTATTTAGTCGTTGTTATAAGGATAAAAATGTAAGTGGTCAACAACAGGCATCGTTATTTTAGTTGATTTTCGAAATTTAAAACAAGCACAGCCATTTATTATGACCAGGAAGAAATTCCGACCAGCCGAAGCATGCGGAAATTCTTCCTGGTCATAATAAATGGCTGTGATTGTTTTAAATTTCGAAAATTAACTGAAATAACGATGTCTGCCATTTATTATGGACAAACGGTATCTCATTTAAAGTTTAAAAGCTAAAACAATATTAAGAATCAATAAATATCAAACTTATCATAATTTTTTAAAATTCAATGCACAGAATTTTCTATGAGTATTTAATTCGGGTGCCCAATGAATTATAAGCAATTTCTTGCAAGATAAAACACACAATCGAATATGCAGTTAAAAATTATTTATGATTTTATTTATAGAAACGGTACTTAAAATATTATCGGTCGTTGAATGAAATTGGATCTGCCTGATAATTTTAAGCCAGTTCAGCAGAGAAAATATCCGAATGTTTACGATTCCAATATGCTAAGCCGGACAAAAATTATTTGCAAGTTGTAGCTATCTTGCCTTAGGTTTAAAGATTATATTATTTAGTTTTTTAACAAATCAAAATTTATGTGTAACACTTTAGAGAGAATTTAACGCTAACTTCAGTATAAAAATAAAATATTACTATCACAAAACTGACAAAAAATATGCTTGTAAACTTTATTTTTAAAACACGTCAGCATTTCAGTGGTTATTGAGTCAGCAAACTTTTGGGCTGTCTCGAGGAAAATTCTATGTTTATATTTTTTGCGCAACGATAAAAGCTTTGTGTTTATAAATACTGTTAGAGATTTTTTTTTACTATTCTTTAAGTCTTCTTTCGATGCTAAATTTATTTTTATTTTGGATAGATTCTTTACGGGAATGTTACCAATTGCAATGGTTCTCACGAACGGTAACGGAGTTTTGTTTACTGAGTACAGCGAAGATGCATCTTTCCATCTCCATATCGAATTAAGGTTTGTCCTTTTAATTAAAATAAAAATGAATAATTCGAGTGATTTAGTTATTGGAAATTGTTTAGGGGGAGATTTTCGCACAAAAGAAAAGTTGAAAAATTATGAGAACAATTAACAAAATTTATTTTTCTAAATTTTAGTAAGTTACGTTGACGTGGTATGAAATTTTGAATAGGTCGGTTCTCATGATAGTTACCTTTACCAAATGATGAAATATTCGTTTCATAAATAAAGAAATGAAAGTAGATATTTTTCGACGAATTAAAATATATAGAATAAAGAGCAAAACTTAAAAAAAAAAGAAAGGAAATATTGCAATTGAAACTATTAGCGTAGAATGCATCAAGAACAGAGCCCGGATAGCTCAGTCGGTAGAGCGTTAGGCTTTTAACCTAACGGTCCAGGGTTCGAGTCCCTGTTCGGGCGGAATTTTTTTTCCTTCTCTTCCAAGGAAGGAATGGAGAGATCCGCGAATTTATTAACCTCCCATTCAATTAGATGGCTTATCCTATTTGGGACATTTGCTGTTATTTCAATCACTGATAAAGAATGAAGGACACATGAGTTTCTCAAGTGTTAATTTTGTCTTTTAACTTTGACTTACACAACAAATACAACAACAAATTTAATAAAGCTTCGTAGTTCAACATGCATTTTCATGTAAAAAGTATAATTTTTTAAAATTTTATCTACACATGTTAAATGCTAATACAGACTAGAATACCGACTCGAGACTAGAAAGGAAATACAAACTTAATGCAAAGATAAAAAACAAGTGGCAGTAAAAAAAAAAAAAAAAAGCCTAGCAGAGCGTGGTTTCGATCCACGGACCTCTGGGTTATGGGCCCAGCACGCTTCCACTGCGCCACTCTGCTTCTGCCAATAACACGTTCTTCTCAGTACAGTTCGTGCTCACTGTATAGATTTCGTAAGCAGTCCAGGTAAATACAGATCGATGATCGCTCCAGGGAAAGCATTCTGCTTCATTTCTAGTCATGTTACATTTAAATAATATGCTAACTCACAATAATATGAAAGACGATCTCGTAGAAAGAAATATATAAATATTTTTATTATCATGATGATTTCCGTGTTATATTATTATAGATGTTACTTGAGTTTGACGATGTATAATAAAAATAAAAATCCTATCGCAACTATAAAGCGTGAAATGAAATCACTTTATATGCAGTTTTGTGAAAATACATTCGTGTAGCATGGGTTACCGCGCTAATTAACTGTTACTTGAGGTTATGACAGCAATATACACTTTGTCAAAAAAGTAGACGGACACTAAAAATTTGCAAATGTAAAGCTCTTTGTTCTGAATATTGTTGTTTCAAATTATACACTAGTCATATCGTCGAAAGAAATCCCCGGTGACGTAAAAGTTTTAATAAACAACAGTTTATATTTAAAGTTAAATAGATATATATACTCCTACATTGTCAAAAAAGTAGACGGACAAACCATTTGAGGTGCTTTTCTTCTAGTTTCTTTGGATAATTTTTTGTAACTTTTTATCTTGTATTTACTTGGATAAGTCAGTTAGATCACCTTCATTTAAAATATAAAATTAATTTCTTTCAAAAACCTTAAAATTTTACTTTGATTGTTATTTGAAGTTGGTTGCCATGCCTAGAGGAATTTCTTTAACAGAATTCCAAAAAGGTCAAGCCATAGCCTACATAAACGATGGAAAAACTATTATAGAAATCACAGGTATTTTAAAAATTAGTAAAAGTGCAATTTCAGAATTTCTAAAGAATCCTGATGCTCATGGGAAAAGGGAAAAAACTGGAAGGCCCCGAAAACTAACGCCAAAAGAGCAAAGAAATCTTCTCCGACAGCTTAAAAAAAGAGGGGCTAGCATCCCTACTGCGCAGCGTGAATCTGGACTTACCCATATAACAAGACAGATAGCGTTTAATTATGTGCAAAGAAGTAAACAGTTTCAATTTAAGAAACGAAAACATCATCCTAAATGGACTAAAAACATATTGCTGATCGACTGGCGTGGGGTAAAAAGTACATGTCCTGGACCACTGAATGGACATCCGTTATTTTCTCTGATGAGAAAAGGTTCAATTTAGATGGTCCAGATGGCTTTCAATATTATTGGCACTGCCTGAAACAAAAAGAACAATATTACTCTACTCGTCAACAAGGAGGAGGAAGTTTGGTAGTATGGCTTGCTGTTGGTTTCGGTGGTAGATCAAGTTTAGTTTTTATCAAAGGTAGACAAAATCACAAAGATTATATAAAACAGTTGGAAACGGAACTTCTCCCATATGGATCCGATTGGGGAGGAGAAAACTGGATACATCAACAAGACGGAGCTTCCATTCATTCCGCTCAAGGAGTTAAAAAATGGCTTGATGACAATAATGTTCAAGTTTTTCCCTGGCCAGCCAAAAGTCCAGACCTCAATATTGTCGAAAATGTTTGGGCTATGTTAGTTGAACGTGTTTACGGACAAGAGAGGCAATATGAAAATGTCAAGGAGCTCCACGAATCTCTTGATTCAGTATGGAATACTTTTTGCCAAAAAGACATTCAAAACCTTTATGATTCAATGCCAAACCGTGTGTTTTAACTAATACAAGCAGGTGGTAAGAAAACCTCTTACTAAAACTTTAAATTTCACACCATTTTTGTGATTGTCCGTCTACTTTTTTGACAACTTTACCAACGACATTTTGTATTTGTTAATATAATCTTATGATAATTAATACAAATGCATGTGTTTTACAATACATTTTATTTTATTCTTATATAATTATGTATGCAAAAATATGCTGACAATTTTTTCACAAAAGATTTGTTGCATAAATATGTTTTTTTTCATGAAATTAATTTTGTAATTTTGTGTCCGTCTACTTTTTTGACAAGGTGTAAGTATCTGAAGTTTAGACAAACTTACTTTAGGGGAGAAAGCCGCAAAAAATGTGTGCAAGATATTAAATAAATATAGATATTATCATAACAAACATATTAAAACTCATCTTTTATTTCTCTTTCATATGTAGAAATCATACACTTACAACTATTCTGAAGTAAATCACTTTGGGAGTCGTATTAATTGCATAACAACAGGGCCCGGTAAGGCTTTTAACCTAACGGTCCAGGGTTCGAGTCCCTGTTTGGGCGGTGTATTTAATTTTTTCATTTAAAAACTACAAGAATCCCCATTATTATTTCGCTGCAAAGACCAAATAAAACTTTCGTTTTCTTCATAATCTAAACAGCCTTTTTATTTCTACCAGGAAACACCGTATGGTTTAAACATTTCTTTTATTGAAATAATAAATAATTTTAATTTTTTTTTTCTGTTTGAGTTAGATGTAACTTTATATGCCAGTGCCTAAGAACTTCTTTTCAATTTGAGTGCTATTATTAATTTATTAGACTTTGACATTACATGTCCTCGAACCTGAAATAACTTCATGATTTTTTTTGGTTTGAAATGAGCATGTGTGGGAGGGAAGCATTTCTACCCCAAACACAGGGTCGGATTTCTAAATAGGCAAAGTAGGCATTTGCCTAATTTTGCAGGGCTCCGAGATATTTTTACGATATTTTCCGTGTAATTTAATTTTGAGCTTTCATTTCATTTACAAGGACTAAGAACTCGCTCATACTCAAATTAAAATCAGGCATCTTTTAAATTTTAGATCATAATGTTTAGGAATTAAGTACTCGCACATACTGAAATTAAAATCAAGCATCTTTTAAATTTTAGATTATAATGTTTAGGAATAAAGTATTCGCACATACTCAAATTTAAATCAAGCATCTTTTAAATTTTAGATCATAATGTCTAGGAATTAAGTACTCGCACATACTCAAATTAAAAGCAAGCACTTTTAAATTTTAGATCATAATGTTTAGGAATTAAGTACTCGTACATACTCAAATTAAAAGCAAGCATCTTTTAAATTTTAAATCATAATGTTTAGGAATTAAGTACTCGCACATACTCAAATTAAAATCAAGCATCTTTTAAATTTTAGATCATAATGTTTAGTAATTAAGTACTCGCACATACTCAAATTAAAAGCAAGCATCTTTTAAATTTTATAACATTATATTTAGGATTTTTTCCAAGTTTTGAAATTTCGTTTGCAGATCAATGTAGTCCAAAATTTTTAAAATGGCTGAATGGCTCACAAGTCAACAGCCCAGGCAGACTTTCAGTTAGAGTATTAGAATACGTTAAAAAGAGATATAAATTATTTTTTAAAAATTTTGTTTAAAATTACTTTTAAATTGAAATTTTTTAAACATTGACACCAGCACTCTTCAATGTGATCCGCAACTGAATGTTTTGTCATTTCAGTTTGTTTTAATATTTGTTGCTTAAAAACTCTTATATAAAAGAAAACTAAAACGATAAAAAATATCTTGTTTGCTAAATTTGGGAGAGGAAAGGGGGCCCTCAAACCTTGGATTGCCTAAGAGCGCCCCAAAATTCGGCCCTGCCCAAAGGCAGTAAGAATGCGCCGCCTTGATACGACCCGCGGTTTGGCCCCCCCCCCCCTCCATGCATATGTTGTCTTTTATTCACGGAATTTACATGACTTATGACATCTTTAACTTTGTTTTACATTTCAAAAATTACATGGCCCAAAGGCATTATTTTTGATGACATTAAACATTTAATAACAATTATAATATTTAATACAAATAATAATAACTTTATAATAACTATAAAGAAAAAAATCAAGAATTTATAAGTAAATATAAATACACTACAATTAATAAGTAGTTATTAAGTATAATAAAAGTAACAAATGTATATAATTATAAATAAATATATAATAGAGAAATATGGATATATATATAGGAATATAATGGAGAAATATGGATAGATAAAATAAATAAAAACAATATTTAGGGAAAGTCGCCTAGATTGAACCGTCCAGTACCGTAACTTCAATTCTATTAAATATTTAGACAATAAAACAAGCAACTTACGTTACAACGACGTAAATATGAATTATGGAATCATCTCTTAGAGAAAGAGTGCATTTAGAAAACAAGTACTTACTAGATACCATCGATTAAATATTTCATAGTACCTTTCATTCTGAATACGCAAAATTATTCTTTGATTAATGTTATGGAGAATCGGGAAAAGAAGTCAAATAATTTCTATTCGGAGACAAAAATATTCTGCTGAACGTTTCTCAACATTTAATAACTACCCTGTGCGAAAAGGGCCAGTGGCGCAACGGATAACGCGTCTGACTACGGATCAGGAGATTCCAGGTTCGAATCATGGCCGGCTCGGGCATAGTGGTTTATTTTTTTCTTTACTTTAAAAAATGATTTAAATTAACCAGAATAAGGACCTACTTTATTACATATGCATATTTATTATAAACAGATAATGTTTTAATTTTCTTTAGTCAATCATTAATTTATTGTATCAAGTATTTTCACAGTAACATTATCAGTGAGAATATATTCTTACTAGGGTGTTACACCCCCTACTCGCTCCGCTCGGCAACCACCAAGAATCGCGTTGTAATTCTTTTTGGGATCACTATGTGACCCTAGCGCGCTTGCTGTACAGTTATGAGTGCCTGATAGTAATAGGAAATTATAAATACATTATTTACTAAAAGTAAATTTAAATTATTTGTATAGCAGGAAGTTCTAACTAAATTCTTTTTAAAAAGCTAAAACTAAACATTCAATTACTAAAAACTAAATAATCAAATTATAAAATTAAAATTTTACCTTTATACCTTATATATGTAAATGTTAGAAAGGAATTAGAATGCTAAAATGTATGATAAGATGATTACAAATAAAAATTATTTTCATCAATCAGAAATCAGGCATTTAAACTTCTTTGTACACACAAATGAATGTTGTTTTAACAGTTTCATTAGCCCAACAAACTTCTAAATATTCACACTTCTCAATGAATTGTTGCTCAGAAAAGCTTCGCCACATATATGCAGACTCTCTGCAATAATTATTTATCCAAGAAAAATATAACTTTTCTCGCTGGGTAGATATTTATGTGTTAAAACCTCAGAAAATTTAAGTTTTCGTAAGATGAGTTAACCCATTTCACAAACTTTTTGCTTAAAAAGGACACTAAAGTGACAAATGGCTCTAAATATGTTCAGATTCGCTATTCAAAATTATAACTCATAATAATTATTTACTTTTACCTTTATAAAATTAACAAAATAGCCATTTTTAAAAATTTCTAAAATTCTTGCTTTCGAAAACAAAATTTTAAAGGTGCTTTTTTTTCACTGAAATAATGATAAAAAAAATTCTCGCTACATGGATAAAAGAACAGAGTCATGTCATAGCCAACTATGTTCCTGTAGCTCGGAAACTTCGTTCCGTACACAAAAACGCTTGACTCTATTTTGTACATTCCAATTGGATCGTCTTAGGAAAGATTCCTCAGCAGTTTTAGTAGTTCAACCGTTCTCTTTTTTGACGATTTCGATTTATAATTGAATCTCCCCGACTTAAACTCATTTTGAAAAATTTCGTTGTCCCTGATCAAATCAAACTAAATCCGCCAGATCGAATGTAAACAAAACAAACTTGCGATCTCTTGCCAAACAGTGATTAAAAAATTTGACCCTTTTTTGTCGCCGCGTAAGAGAATTATATATATATAGAGATGTGTTGCTGAGAAGTAGCCGTTTCCGAGTTGTTAAGGCGATGGCCTAGAAATCCTTTGGTATCATCCCGCGTTGGTTCGAATCCTAGCGATTGCTGCTCATTTTCCATGGGCTTTGCTTCCAACAAATAATAGTTTAACTTTTTTCTGAAGTAATCTGGGAAATTCGTATACAATGATGTGTCCAATTATCGCACTAAAATTTATAAATTTCGAAATTTAAATCCATACCTGAATAACTAGCGGGAGTAGTTTCGCCTAGGCTTTCTCGTATATTCCTAACACATGTGTAGAAAAAATACGCTAAAAGGCAGTAAAACGAACAAGCGACCCTAACGCAGTGGAGAAAAAATGCTTGGGAATCTCAAGGTTGGAGGCGAAAGGCGTGGCTAGAAGCTGAAAGGATTGGTGGAAGTGAATCGCGCAACTACGCAATAACGGCCTCGCGTCATTGTGTGATGAGAAAAGACAAATACGCGATTTGAACACATTCTTTTCGACCGATTGAAACGGAAATTGGGCACGGATCTACAATTAATGTTAGCAGGCCTCGTACCAATCTTTATTTATCAAAGCCGTAGGGTTTACGAGTTATAATGTTTAGAAGTATGCGATTATACAGACCGACAGACAGTTAAACCTTTGACGGATTTGGCCCAAAATTTGATACGAACCTACATTCCTGATGATGAAATTTTGTGTAGAAAATTTTATCCATTTAGCTATTCAAGTTTTTGAGTTATAGTGTTCACATGAACGCGGACAGACAGACTTTCCTGGACGGATTTTGTCACAGACAGACACACAGACAGGCATTATTCGAAAATTGTGCTTTTAGTACTCAGGGAGGTCTAAAACGTGGAGATTCGTCAAAATCTCGAGTTCGAATTATTTGACGATTGCAATACTTTCTCTTTGTACACTTCGTATACGAGAAAGTAAAATATTTAAAAGACTAAAGTCCCTTGGACTCGCTTAATGGATCTCAGGTGTCCTTTACGTTCCCATATGGTTTGAAATAACAATTAATGTCCCAAATAGTATGCGTCATCTAATTTTGAATAAATCGTATATAAAAATCGCCACTTTCATGTTATAGCGTAGATTCAACGCACAGATCCAGAAGTTTGCTATAACCGAGGGTTCACTTTATCCGATTCTTCAATTATTGTCTACACACGATTTACTACAATGCTTAAGTGCATTTCTGTGTTGAACAAATGAATTACATCAAATTGCAATTCATAATGGGGTATAATAAATTAAAATAAATATTTATTCATAAAAATTAAAACATTGAAATTAATTACACTTGCATTTATTTATCTAAAGTTTGAAAATAAGTTAAGATTTTTTCGTTAAAGAGCCGAAACTGTGCTTGAAAAGTGGAAATGTGGTTTCATTGTATCCGAATTCCTTGCTTTTGACGATCGTTACAAGCATTTGGAAATACATCAGTGACATAAGAGTTCGGTTGGAACCATTTGCAATGTTCGTTAGAACCGAGGGATCGTTATATCCCGGGTTCGCTATACAGAACGCCGCATGCTCCCGTGCCTGATGCCATTACGGCAACTGTACCGGTTGAATGGATATGGCACAAGGGTTCGTTCTACAGGAGTTTCATTTTTGAAGTCATTGGGATTTTATTCTCTTATTTAAACTTTGTGCAGTTTTTAATCGAAAACTGCTTTACGTCGTTTTTACACGTATGCAAAATTATACTTTCAGAATGTTACGATTTTATAATTTGTTCTGGTACAGTATGGTCTACATAATGCCTCTTGCACCAAAAAAAAAACCCAACACAAGTAATCAACCAATCAAATAGAGTCATGGATACGGAACCAGCTGTATATGCAACAATTCTGCATTGAAGATGGGTTTGAAGAAGTGCATTTGAAAGAAGTGCACCACTTAAGAGGCTATCACTTAAGAGGGAGAGGAAAAAAAGGAATATCGCTATCAAGCATCGAGTAGTACTTGTGGCTCTAAACTCCTCTCATTATCAATTGCAGCTACACAGCCTGCAGAGCGGCAGAAGTAGGGCCTATAAGCTAACATTCACGACCGCTATACTCTACGCAAATCCATTGTGGAAATTCACGCAATTCCATTTTCTAGCCCATCCACTTAAGTAGACAATTCACGACCACGCAACGCAAATTCATTGTGGCAATCCATGCTATTCCATTTTGTAGCCCAACCATGTGGGTAGGTCATTCACGACCACTCCACTCAACGCAAATCCATCCACTACCAATCATTCCGATCCGCGACCCCATCTTCGATTTCCTCTTGGCACTACGCGCCCCACGTCCCTATACACACAGACTTAATCCCACCAGTTGATTTTTGGCTCGGTAGTCCAAAGGAAACGATGTTATATCCTGACTGCTCAGATGCCAAACTTTCAGCGCCACACTTCTCCAGTTCTGATTGCTTTTTCAAATTGATTGGCGCAGAAGGGACGAATTTGAACGGCGTGGAGCTGTCGTGAATGCCCACCCTAATAGACGTCATGACTTGCACTCTCATTGCACTTGCATGTTCCTAGATGCCATCGTGATCTGGATACAAATGAATAATGAATGAATAATTTTAATTAATTCATTTGATGAAATAAACCAATTTAAACTCGAAGCTTTTCTAATTTTTTAATTAGAAACGATTAATTTAACACAAATGAATAATGAATGAATAATTTTTATGAATTAATTTGTCGAAATGAATAATTTTAGACATGTAGACATGTTTCTGACGCAAAACAGAAAGAGGTAATCTATGATAGTACAGAATTACTATACTGTTCAGGAGTTAACCCTCCAACATTCCCGCGAATGTACGAGGCACTTATATCGTGCATCGTATAACCCATTTATATCGTGTTGTTCTACAAAAATAAGTGAGAATTTTACCAAAGCGATTTGTATTTATTACTTACATACTCAATGAAGACTATATAAATTGCACATAAATTTATTAAAGAACGATATAAGTATGTAATACAATACACAATATCAATATCTCTTGCATACGGGCGACTGCTGGAAGTTTCATACAAGTTTATTCAAACGAGAGCGACGGCGGAAGCCTCCGTGGCGCAATCGGCTAGCGCGTTCGGCTGTTAACCGAAAGGTTGGTGGTTCGAGCCCACCCGGGGGCGAATCTTTTTTTCACTTTCACTGTGCGAAGTATCGATTGTGAAGATATTCTTATCGCTGGAAAAAAAAATCGATAACTTGCTGAGTACGACTATTGCATTTGGGAGTTCTTTCCGTTCGGTTTTTATGCATTCTTTTACGAAAGAATGCGACTCATTACTGGTAGAAAAAAAAATAATTTCCATAATTACATACTTTTAACTCATGACAAAAATTACGCTTGTAAACTTTTTTTTAAAAATATATCAGCATTTCAGTGGTTATTGAGGCAGCAAACTTTTGGGCTGTCTCGAGGAAAATTCAATGTATATATTTTCTGCGCAACAGTAAATGTTTTCTCCGCTTTCTGTTCATAAATACTGTTAAGAATTTTTTTTTACGAGTTTTGTGCTTTGAGTCTTCGTTCGATGTAACTTTTATTCTTATTCTAGATAGATTCTTTAAGGGAATGTTACCAATTGCAATGGTTCTTATGAACGGTAACGGAGTTTTGTTTACTGCGTACAGCGAATATGCATCTTCGCATCTCCACATATAATTAAGGTTTGTCCTTTTAATTAAAATAAAAATGAATAATTCGAGTGATTTAGCTATTGGAAATTGTTTAGGGGGAGATTTCCGCTCAAAAGAAAAGTTTAAAAAATTATGGGAACAATTAGAAAAATTTAGTTTTCTAAATTCTAGGAAGTTACGTTGGTGTGGTTTGAAATTTTGAATAGGTAGGTTCTCATGATAGTTACCTTTACCAAATGATAAAATATTCGCTCAATAAATAAAGAAATGAAAGTAGATGGGGTTTATTTTTACCTATTATACAATAACTAGCAGCACGCGTACGGCATTGCCTGTGGCATAATGACTTCAACAAAATAAAAAAAGCCCAAAGTTTTGAAAACGAAATCAAAACACACACATATTATTGATTCCGACCACGTTTTTTGATGAACTAAACTAACTTTTAGTAAAGATATCACAATATTTGAGCGAGTATCAAAAGTATAAAACAAATAAATCAGATGATTCTTGGGTCAGTAAAATGAAGTAATTAAGTTACGCAATAAAATGATCCAGAGTTATGACGTGACTTTCGCTTGGTACCGCCAACCAATCGTAGATGTTTTTTTTTGAACCAATTAAAATATCTCTAATATATATAAAAGGCAATGTTTGTGTGCGTGCGTGTGTGTTTGTCTGCGATGTCCAGACGACTCTATCGCACTTACAGTCATGAAATTTGGCACACAGGTAGTCGTAATGGTGACTGAATGCACCTCGAAGCCGAAATTTTAAATTTTAATCTAGAAATTTTTTTATTTAATGTTTTGGTTGATTTTTCGCACTAATTTCTCAATAGATTGGTTTCGAATAATTGTACGACAAAAATAGATACACCATCGGAAAGAGCACGCGATTTCCGTTCTAATGAAGTTAGTTTTGAATTTCTAACGCAATTTACTGAATTTTGAGAAATTTTTAAAAAATACCCAGTTTTGGCATCAAGATGCTAGTTTTGATTTTAAATTTGTTGCATCCGACTTTCTAATAACACTATTATTTTCAATTTTTTTCAGCTTATAAGTAGAACGGTTGTGTCGAATTTAAAGCAACAACGGTTAAAATATCTTTTCAAGTTTTTTTTTAAATTAATTTTTTTCTGGGCGGTTGAGAGTTATTTTTAGGGAGAGAGTTAATCGCGCGGCACGGCACTTCGGAACGCAGATGGCTATGTGATTGGTTGAAGGGGAGGTGACGTCATAACCTTGAATTGAATGACTGATTATTATTTTCGCCAGTATCTTAATGTATTTATTCATCTCGCATACTTAGCTTGCAGTATAATAATTTTCACGCTGCAATTTTTTATTATTGTTTATCGTGAAAAAAAAATAAGCGGGAAAATCAATAATGTGTATCTTTTGTTTTGATTTTGTTTTCAAAACTTTTTCATGTCATTGTGGGCGGTTTTTTTTTTTTTTTCATTTTGTTGAAGTCCTGATTCCACGGGCAACGCCGTGCGCGTACTGCTAGTATAGAATAAAGAGCAAAACTTATATATATATATTGCAATTTTAACTATTGGCTTAGAATGCACCAACAATAGAACCCTGATAGCTCAGTCGGTAGCGCGTCCAGGCTTCGAGTCCCTGTTGGGGCGGATGTTTCTTTAATTCTCCTCTAAGGAAGAAATGCCGAAATTCGCGAATTTATTAACCTTCCATTTAATTAGATGACATATCTTATTTGGGACATTTGCTGTTATTTCAAACAATGAAAAAGTGTGGAGGGCACCTGGGATGTTCAAGTGTTAATTTTGTCTTTTAACTTAATTGCAGCTGTAAAAATAAAAATTTGTGTACTTCGATGCACGAGTCAGATACATCATTGTGTGAGAAGGAGTTAATAAAAGATTAATAAAGTTTTGAATTCAGAGCCAGATTATCAAATAGGCACATTATGCAACTGCCTATGGGGCCCGCAACATGGAGGGTCACGGAGGCCGCAAAATTTACAAGAAACTTTACGTTACCTTATTTATTATTACCTTATTTATGTAACTTGATGTAACCAATGGACTTTTAGCCCATCGCCTTAACCACTCAGCCACGACCACTTGTCGGCAACATATAAAAATATATTCTCACTGATAAAGTTGCTGAGAAAATACTTCAAACAATAAATTAATAATTGACTTCAGAAAATTAAAACATTCTCTGTTTATAAAAAATACGCATATGTAATAAAGTGGGTCCTTACTCTGATTAATTTAAATCATTTTTCGGAAAGTAAATAAAAGAATAATCCGAGCCAGCCAGGATTCGAACCTGGAATCTCCTGATCCGTAGTCAGGCGCGTTATCCGTTGCGCCACTGGCCCCATCGGTGCAGGGTGGTTTTTAAATGTTCAAAATCGCTAAGCACAATGCTCTTTTCCCCCGAATGAAGATTATTTCATTTCTTTTCCAAATTTCCTCTCACATTAGTAAAAGAATAATTTTGCGTATTCAGAATGAGAGGTGCTATGAAATATTTAATCTATGGTATCTATTAAGCACTTGTTTTCTAACTGCACTCTTTCTCTAAGAGATGATTCCATAATTCATATTTACGTCGTTGTAACGTAAGTTGCTTGTTTTATTGCCTAAATATTTAATGGAATTGAAGTTACGATACCAGTCGGTCCAATCTAGGCTACTTTTCCCTATATATATTTTTTATTCTTTTTTTATTTTATCTATCCATATTTTTCTACTTTTATTATTACATTTATTTATAATTGTATACATTTGTTACTTTTATTATACTTAGTTATTCATTGTATTGTATTTACATTTACTTATAAATCCTTGATTTTTTTATAGTTATTATAAAGTTAATATTATTTGTGTTAAATATTATTATAATTGTTATCATATGTTGAAGGTCATAAAACTAACGCCCTTGGGACCTGTAATTGTTGTAATGTAAAACTACGTTAAAGATCATAATCCTTTTATGTCTAATCCTTAATAATATAATAAATGCGAAAGTGTGTCTGTCTGTGTGTCTGTCTGTCTGTCTTTCTGTCTGTCTGTCTGTTAAGCTTTCACGACAAAACCGCAAAACCGATTTGGATGAAAATTGGCAGAGTTGTAGCTTCAAACCCAAGAACGGACATAGTCTAGGTGAAATCACGTTAAATTAATTATTTTTGACTGCAGATTAAAATTAGTTAACAAAGAAAGCCCATTGACTCCGCGATCCGCGATGAAAATTTTTATTTTTCAACTAGCTGTTACCCGCGACTTCGTGCGCGAAGAATTTGAATTATTGTTTTTTTAAATTCGCGAACATAAATGTTTTGTTGCATTTTGAAAGGGGAAAGGAAAAGTTCTGACGGTTGATAATACTTAATTGGACGGCTGACAGGAGTGTACTGTACATGTATGCTGATATAGTTATGTAAATTGTTTATCTATGATGATATACGTTTGTATACCACGTTATTTGCACGGATGTAGAGGTTGTGTGAGCTGTACACACGTGAACACGCCACATGTAGTTGCCCATGGGAAAAATATGGTTTTTCCAAATGTACGCCTGCCACTTTCAGTGTCTGGCCCTGAGCTTCGCAAATGATATTTTTACAGAGATTTGCTACCTTTTGAGCTGAGATGATAAATCCTTCGGTATTATCGGAAGGAGTGGAATTAAAACACTCTGTCTTCTCCCTATATCAGTCATAACAGTAGCTTTCACGACGTGTCTACCTAGGTGTGTAATTTTTAACCGTGTGCCATTGCGCAGTCTCGGTATATCGAGGTTACGTATTAGGAGTACTGGCCCACCGACTATCATTCTAGGCTTGTCGGAAGGTGTCCCTGACAATTCTTAGATCTTGAAGAAATCTACAGAATATGATGCTCCTTGTTAATGCCCATTACCGTATCTACAGAAGGATATTCTGTAATATCTCACTGTGAAAATTAAACAAAATATCGAGAGAATAATTCACTAACGTCATTGGATCACTGTGTAACTTTATTAAAAGCTGTAAATGCTACCACAACAGGAAACCGGAAGTGTAAAGTCTCCTTTGCTGTTTATGGTCAAAGAAAGCAATATTTTCTTTTATTAATTTTAACACTGGCAAAATCCCGCGCGCGAAGCAGTAATTTGTCTTGAATTTATTTCTATAAGAATAAAAAGTATTGTTAGAAATTACGTTAAAAAAATATTTTTAAACCCTTATAGCAATCGGAGAAAATATTTCATCGCAATGGCATTAATCGCATTAAAAAGATCATTTTCTGTTCTTTAAAATGGCATAAAAATAATTGTTGTCTAATAAAGATTTCAGAAGTTATTGGCAAAAAACGTCTAAGCATTAGGCTTAAGAGCGGCTAATATTCGTTATTTAATTAAATATCTTAAGAACTAATTAACTCTGAAAGTTGAAAATAACACCTTTGACCTAAAAATATGCTCTAGAATGCCGTGTGTAAATTTCATGTCGCTAACGTTCACCGTTTAGGAGGAGTTCTTAGGACCGACCTATCGATCAACAGACAGACAGATACATGTAATTTCTGCCTTGTTTTATAAATATTTATAAACATAAGCAAAATTTTCAGAAATAAAGATAAATTAGTTCAAAGTCTAACCGTTTCCTAGCAGCGAAGTAGGTATAAATTTGCGTTATTTCAAAATCGTCTGCACGTAAAATTTAAAAAATTAATAAAAATTGAATGAAACATGTCACAGAAATGAAATTAATATCATTGAAAAGGTACAATTTTTATCTTTAAGACGGTATAAAAATAATTTGCATCGGACACTTTGTTCCGAAGTTACAGCGGATAAAAGGATTACGTGATAGTTGATTTGAAAAATAATTTATTTCACATGTTTTCGCATTCCTGAAGGATCACGTGACATTAGAATGAAAAATAAAAATCTTCATCGCGAATCGCGGAGTCAATGGGCTTTCTTTGTTAACTATTTTTAATCTGTAGTCAAAAATAATTAATTTAACGTGATTTCACCTAGCCTATGTCCGTTCTCGGGTTTCAAGCTACAACTCTGCCAATTTTCATCCAAATCGGTTTTGTGGTTTGGTCGTGAAAGCTTAACAAACAGACAGACAGACAGACAGACACACTTTCGCATTTATTATATTACTAGCTGTTACCCGCGACTTCGTGCGCGAAGAATTTGAATTAATCTTTTTTTTAATTCACGAATGTAAATGTTTTGTTGCATTTTGAAAGGGGAAAGGAAAAGTTCTGACGGTTGATAATACTTAATTCGACGGCTGACAGGAGTGTACTGTACATGTATGCTGATATAGTTATGTAAATTGTTTATCTATTCTAATATACTTTTGTATATCACATTATTTACACGGATGTAGAGGTTGTGTGGGCTGGACACACGTGAACACGCCATGTATAGTTGCCCATGCGAAAAATATGGTTTTCCATATGTACATCTGCCACTTTCAGTATCTGGCCCTGAGCCTGGCAAATGACATTTTGAAAGGGATTTGTTGCCTTCTGAACTGAGATGATAAATCCTTCGGCATTATCGGAAGGCGTGGAATTAAAATACTCTCTCTTCTCCCTATATCAGTCATAACAATAACTTTCATAACGTTTGGACCTTGGTGTGTAATTTGTGCCCGTGTGCCATTGCGCAGTCTCGGTATATCGAGGTTGCGTATTAGTAGTACTGGCACAGCGGCATTCAATCTCGGCTTGTCGGAAGGTGCCCTGACAATTCTAAGATGTTGAAGAGCTCTACAGTATATGATGTTCCTTGTTAATATCCATTACCGTATCTACAGAAGGATATTCTCTAATATCTCACTGTGAAAATTAAACAAAACATCGAGAGAATAATTCACTAACGTCATTGGATCACTGCGTAACCGTATTAAAAGCTTTAAATGCTACCACAATAGGAAACTGGAAGTGTAAAGTCTGCTTTGTTGCTTATGGTCAAAGAAAGCAATATTTTCTTATATTAACTTAAACAGTGGCAGAAGCCCGCGCGCGAAAGAGTAATTTCGCTTGAATTTATTTCTATAAGAATAAAAAGACTTGTTAGAAATTACGTTACAAAAATATTTTTAAACCTTAATAACAATCAGAGAAAACATTTCATCGCAATGTAATTAATAGCAATAAAAAGATCATTTTCTGGTCTTTAAAATGGCATA
>BGPR01011021.1:0-26950 GCA_013235015.1 Araneus ventricosus | reverse complement strand
AAAACATGTGGAATAAATTATTTTTAAAATCAACTATCACGTAATCCGTTTTTCCGCTGTAACTTCCGAACACATTGTTCGATACAAATTATTTTTATACCATCTTAAAGATAAAAATTTTACCTTTTCAATGATACCAATTTTATTTCTGTGACATTTTTCATTCAATTTTTATTAATTTTTTAAATTTTACGTGCAAACGATTTTGAAATAACGCAAATTTATAGCTACTCAGTTGCTAGGAAATGGTTAGACTTTGAACTAATTTGCCTTTATTTCTGAAAAGTTTGCTTATATTTATAAGTATCCATAAAATAAGGCAGAATTTACATGTATTTGTCTGTCTGTCGGTCGATCGGTCGGTCACAAGAACTCCTCCTAAACGGTGAATGGTAGCGACGTGAAATTTACACACGGCATTCTAGAGCATATTTTTAGGTCAAAGGTGTTATTTTCAACTTTCAGAGTTAATTAGTTCTTAAGATATTTAATTAAATAACGAACATTAGCCGCTTTTAAGCCTGATACTTAGACGTTTTTTGCCAATAACTTCTGAAATCTTTATTAGACAACAATTATTTTTATGCCATTTTAAAGACCAGAAGATGATCTTTTTAATGCTATTAATTTCATTGCGATGAAATATTTTCTCTGATTGCGATAAAGGTTTAAAAATATTTTTAACGTAATTTCTAAAAATACTTTTTATTCTTATGGAAATGAATTCAAGCCAAATTACTGTTTCGCGAGCGGGATTTTGCCAGTGTTAAAATTAATATAAGAAAATATTGCTTTCTTTGACCATAAACAAAAAAGGAGACTTTACACTTCCGGTTTCCTGTTGTCGTAGCATTTACAGCTTTTAATACGGTTAGACAGTGATCCAATGACGTTAGTGAATTAATCTCTCGATGTTTTGTTTAATTTTCACAGTGAGATATTACAGAATATCCTTCTGTAGATACGGTAATGGGCATTAGCAAGGAACATCATATTCTGTAGAGCTCTTCAAGATCTTAGAATTGTCAGGGGTACCTTCCGACAAGCCTAGAATGATAGTCGGTGTGCCAGTGCTACTAATACGTAACCTCGATATACCGACACTGCGCAATGGCACACAGTTAAAAATTAAACACCTAGGTAGAAACGTCGTGAAAGCTACTGTTATGACTGATATAGGGAGAAGAGAGAGTGTTTTAATTCCATGCCTTCCGATAACACCGAAGGATTTATCATCGCAGTTCAAAAGGTAAGAAATCCCTGTAAAAATATCATTTGCGAGGCTCAGGGCCAGACACTGAAAGTGGCAGGCGTACATTTGGAAAAACCATATTTTTCCCATGGGCAACTATATGTGGCCTGTTCACGGGTGTACAGCCCACACAACCTCTACATCCGTGCAAATAACGTGGTATACAAAAGTATATCATCATAGATAAACAATTTACATAACTATATCAGCATACATGTACAGTACACTCCTGTCAGCCGTCCAATTAAGTATTATCAACCGTCAGAACTTTTCCTTTCCCCTTTCAAAATGCAACAAAACATTTACATTCGTGAATTAAAAAAAAGAATAATTCAAATTCTTCGCGCACGAAGTCGCGGGTAACAGCTAGTATTTTAATAAAAAAACTAATTTTGTATAGAGAATTATAATACATAAAAATTTCTTAGGGGTCTGAAACGTTTTTGCTTCAAATTTCGTCCATACGTAGTAAAGTATAAGAAGGATTTTGACGAATGTTTTGGGACAATTAATTAAATAGTTAAATTTTCAATGATAAAAATCTTTAAAATAAACCATATCAATAGTTGTTCCTGATGTGAATTATGAATCGACTGCTTTTAAACTTTTCTTTAGTATTCTTCCAGAATTTTGTTTATATGTTCTAGCAACAGCTCTTCATACGTATTCTTGTTTTTTTAACAATAAAAAAATTCAATGCTACAAATTTAGAATTTTAAACACAATTAAATTTTTTTTAATTATTGAAATGAGAACAACAATTTGAACGCAAATGAAATTTGTATCACTGAAAAGATATTTTTTAAACTTTAATATAGTATAAATATAATTATTGTAACGTAACATTTTCGAAATATATCACGGAAAAAGGCAAAATCTTGCTTAATTTTTAATTATCTAAAGTTTTAATTAACTTTTGTGCCTTTAAAAGCTGACTTTTATCTTTTACTTCTTGTATAAAATATTTACAGAAATAAAAAGAAATTATTTCAAAGTATCACCGTTGTCTAGCAACGAAGTATCAATAAAAATGCTTTATTGCAAAATCGTTTACACGTAATCAATTTCTTTAAAAAATGTAAAAATTGATAAAATTTTAAAAAAAATATTGCATGGAAATAAAATTGGTATCATTGAAATGAAAAACTTTAATGTTTAAGATGGTATAAAAATAATTTTTGACGGACAATTTCCTCCGAAGTTACGGCGGAAAAGAGGTTTCGGTTCATTTCGAATTAACTGACTGTTTAATTAACTTTTGGACTTTGAAAAGTTCATAAGTGTCATCGCCCTGTCTTAGGGGCTGTCCACAAATGATGTCACGCTTGGAGGGGGGAGGGGGCTCGTGAAATTGTGACAGTTTGTGACAAGGGGGAGGGAGGGGGTAACAAGAAGTGTGACATCACACATTTTGGTTTAAATAAAAACATTGCATATATTTTTGCAGCTTTCTCCCTTAAAATATGTTTGTATAAACTTCAGATACTTATACTGCTATCACAACCTCAATTAACAGTTTATTAGCGCTGTAACCCATGCGACACGAATATATTTTCAAAAAGCTGTAGATAAAGTGATTTTATTTCCTGCTATATTGCTGCTGTAGAGTTTTTATTTTTATTATACATCGTCAAACTCATGTAACATCATCTATAATAATATAAAGCGAAAATTATCTGTGATAATAAAAATATTCATATATTTTTTTCTACGAGATCTTCTTTTATATTATTGTGAGTTAACATACTATTTAAATATAAAATAACTAAAAATGAAGTAGCATGCTTTCCCTGGAGCGATCATCGATCTGCATTTACCTGCACTCCTTATTAAATCTATACAGTGCGTGCGAACTGTACTGAGAAGAACGCGTTCTTTGTAGAAGCAGAGTGGCGCAGTGGAAGCGTGCTGGGCCCTTAACCCAGAGGTCCGTGGATCGAAACCACGCTCTGCTAGCTTCTTTTTTTAATTGTCACGTTTTTTATATCTTTGTATCGAATTTGTTTTTCCTTTTGAGTATGGACTTGCATATTCTAGTCTTTACTATCACTTAACATGTGTAAATAAAATTTTTAGAAATTATAATTTTTACATGAAAATTAAAGCTGAACTACGAAGCTTTATTAAATTTGTTGTAAGTTGTTCATATTAATTTGTTTTATCCTTTGAGTATCGATTTGCGTATTTTAGTCCGTACTAGCACTTAACATGTGTAAAAAAAAATTTTTTTATTATATTTTTTTACATGAAACATTTATTTCATATCTAAATGAAGTATATAATTTAATTTGTATGATAAATAAAAAAGATAATAACTCATTGCTAATGCATTTTAATAAAGAATAAATATTTTAGCACGATTCTCACTAAGAAATAAGTCAGTTTTTAAATAATGCAACGTCTGCTAAAGGTTCAATTTCGTAATTGAAATTTGTTTTGTTGAATTGACGTCAAGTTTAAATCTAAAATCTATTTAGATTGTGTTTATAATTTTAAATAACCTACAAAATCTAAGATTAAAACCTTACAGACATAAACAAGTCATTTTTACAATAGAACTTGAGTTTGTTGGAAGCTAGAACGATAAAATGTACAAAACAGATGCAAAATGTTGATAGAGAGTAGAATTAAGGAAATACAAATTTACAATAGCACAACACCTTAATTACATGAATAACAATATGCTAGCGTGTATTGTTAACAAATGAAAAATCTCGAAACTGATAAAATAATAGCGGAAGCGTAGTCATACAAATTTAATTTGTATTCATTCAGACCTTCATACAAAATGTAATTTGTGGTTTCTTTTTAATGAAACTCTTAAAATATTTCCTGTTTATTATTATTATTTACATCTGATGGCCTTTGTACGTAATATCTAAACTTTTCAAAAATAGATCAAGAATTAACAGGAGAGGGGAAAAAAGTGGCAGAGGTGCTCTACTAAACTGTTTTGAAATTTTGAATAAGTTCTTCGCAGTTCAGTTACAATTAATAAAATTTAACAGATAATTTTAAAAAATTTTTCTTGAAATAACTGAAAATTAATTAAACCCTTTATATTATAAAGAATGGCGCATATGCAACACATTCTAATAAATACAGAAACAAACAATAGAAAATTTAAAAATGTTAAAAAACAATAGAAAATTTAAAAAATTAAACCACATTAAAAAAAACTAGAAAAAAATATGAAACAGAAGAAGTAATCAACGATGATAACAATACACCTTTTTGCGCGCCAAACGCAGCAGCATCCAGTGATTGCATCATACATTTTACCACAACTAACCAACCCTAGTGATTGCATCAGACATTTTTTTGGCGCGCAAAAAGGTGTATTGTTATCATCGTTGATTACTTCTTCTGTTTCATATTTTTTTTTCTAGTTTTTTCTTTTTCAATGTGTTTTAATTTTTTAATTTTCTATTGCTTTTTAACATTTTTTTAAAAATTTTCTATTGTTCTTCGTAGTTCCTTACAGTAATACTGAAGTTTACAAATAAAAAAAAAAGTTGAAGAAACGTACATTATTTGGCATTTGATAACTCGGAAAAAAAATATAAATTATTTTAAAACTTTAAATCTGTTACTAAACGATTAAGTCATTCAAATCGTATGACGTTTCTTATAGTGTTACCAAAAAACTGAAGAGTGGGAAAAAGACACCTGCCGTGACCAGGATTCGAACCTGGGTTATTGCGGCCACAACGCAATGTACTAACCACTATACGATCACGGCACGCTAGCAAGGGCATTTGGTAAAGAAGACCAAAACGGATAAACTCTTTCCTTATCTCTCAGATATTTCCGTGTTGAGGATTAGAAGTAAGGAAGAAGTTTTTTTCCTAAGCTTATTTCGCTTATTCCAAGCTCATTTTGTTTAATTATCTTATTTTTAATTTTTGCCTTGTAATAGATAATTATTTTCAAGATGAGCTCTATTTTTTGTCGACCCTCTTTCATAACAATAGCACAGAGTTCGCCAGTGGCGGACTGGCGAGGTTGCCAGCTTGCCCGATGGCAAGTGGGCCCCTTAAACAGACGACAATTTGGGCCCCCAGGAAATATGGGAGAGAAAAAAGAACTCTTTCTCTAAAGCAAATAAATAAAATAGCCCTGTACCCAAGGTCCGTGTTTCTTATATAATATTTAACTTACGGAATTTAAAATCAAATAAGTTTAAACATAGTTTCGTTATTTTAAACATAGAAAATTAAAGGGTGTTAAAAGGGATTTATTTTAAAAACGCGGAAAAATGAAATATATAATAAAAAAATAAATTAAATATATAATTATTAAATATTATAGATTTAAATTAATATAATTAAATATAAAAAATTAAATACATATAATTTATTAATGTAATTAATGTTACGATTATAGATATGTGTGGGCCCTCACTGACACCTGGCAACCACTATTTTCAGACCCAGTCCGCCACTGGAGTTCGCTGTAGTGAAAAAAAATTAAGACGCCAGAATGCAAAGATCATACAATTTTGATTAATGTTTGGTAATTCAAAATTTAATACTGAACAACGGAATGAAAATAAAACTGCCAAAACTTTTTATTTTCAGTTTGAACTGGGGTCTGCATAAGGAGGCTCGTCCACTTTCGCATCAACAATGGATGAAAACAGTGTAAATGTTACCGCTAAAGTGCAGAAATCAGTTAATGTGCTCATTACCTATATAGCTAATCTGCAGATTAACTAGGGTGATCCGTTAAAGTGCAGAAAATTGTTTCATTTCTCAAATTACCCAGGTAATCTGCAGATTAACTAGGGTGATTCGTTCAAATGCCGAAAATTGTTTCATTTCTCAAATTACCTAGTTAATCTGCAGATAACTAGGGTGACTCGTTCAAGAGCCGAAAATTATTTCATTTCTCAAATTACCTAGGTAATCTGCAGATTAACTAGGGTGATCCATTAAAGTGCCGAAAATTGCTTCCTTTCTCAAATTACCTATGTAATTGCAGATTAACTAGAGTAATCCGTCAAAGTGGCGAAAATTGTTTCATTTCTCAAATTACCTCGGTAATCTGCAAATTAACTAGATAATCTGCACATTACCTACTAGGCACTCGTTAAAGTGGAAATAAGATCTTTGCTGGAACAACAGCAAAGTTTCTGTTCGCTTAAATTAACATAATGTTCGATATCTAAAGAATCAAGTTAATACAATCAAACAATCAACAAATTAGTTGATAGAATCAATCATCAATCAATTAAAAAACTATAATAGAATGATTCAAACGGTTTAAAATATTATTACAATTAAGGAAATGATAAAATTATGATTACTTATTAATGCAATACCTATAAGTGTCCTTAGACAATGCAAGTGTTAGGGGCCCCCCTTTCCCTCATACACTTCCAAATTATTTTTTATTGATTTTAATTAAAGTTAAATTAATGTTTTTTATCAGAACTAGATATTTTTTATTGATTTTATTATAAGCACGTTTTAAGTAACAAATATGACGACAAACTGAAATAACAAAGCATTTAGTCGCGGGTAACAGTCAAAAGAGTTAGTTTCAATAACTTGGGTATAAAAAGTTTAAAATTTAATTCTAAAAGCAATTTTAAACACAACGTTAAACTAATTACAAACTTTTTTCACATAATTTAAATACTCTAAAGCGAAGTTTACCAGACTTCAGCCAACTGCAAAACATGAAGAAAAAAGGTAACTTGAATAAGTTCGAGTAAAAGGCTTCTGAAAATCAAATGAAACTATAAAATTAAAGTTTCCTGAAAATATCGCCGTCTCCGGGACCCTCAATGTTGCGGGATCCATAGGCTGTTGTCTACTGTGCCTATTTGATAATCCGGCCCTGAATACAAAATCAAAATTATAATAATCTTTTTATTAAAAATTTTCGATTTCGTAAGCTATTAACTCCTTCGCACACAATGATGTATCTGATTCGTGCATCGAAGTACAAAAATATTTATTTTTGAATCTGTAATTAAGACAAAATTAACACTTGAGCACCTCAGGTGTCCTTCACTCGTTTTCATTGATTGAAATAACAACAAATGTCCCTAATAGGATATGCCATCTAATTAAATGGGAGGTTAATAAATTCTCAAATCTCTTCATTCCTTCCTTGGAAGAGAAGAAAAAAAAAACTCCGCCCGAACAGGGACTCGAACCCTGGACCGTTAGGTTAAAAGCCTAACGCTCTACCGACTGAGCTATCCGGGCTCGACTGGTAAGACATTCTAAGCCAATAGTTCCAATTACAATATTTATTCTTTTTTAATGAATTTTGCTCTTTATTGTATGTTTTAGTTGGTCAAAAAACACCTTACTTTCAATTCTTTATTTATTAAACAAATATTTTATCATTTGTTAAAGGTCACTATCATGAGAACCGACCTATTCAAGATTTCATACCGCACCAACGTAACTTCCTAAAATTTAGAAAAATAAATTTTGTTAATTGTTTCCATAATTTTTCAACTTTTCTTTTGAGTGAAAATCTCTCCCTAAACAATTTCCAATCGCTTAATCACTCGAATCATTCATTTTTATTTTTATTAAAGGGACAAACCTTAATTCGACGTAAAGATGCATCTTCGCGGCACTCAGTAAACAAAACTCCGTTACCGTTCGTGAGAACCGTTGCAATTGGTAACATTCCCTTAAAGAATCTATCTAGAATAAGAATAAATGTAAGATCGAACGAAGACTCCATAGCACAAAAACTCGTCAAAAGAAATCTTAACTGTATTTACCGTTGCGCAGAAAATATATTCATTGAATTTTCCTCGAGACAGCCCAAAAGTTCGCTGCCTCAATAACCACTGAAATGCTGATATATTTTCAAAATAAAGTTTACAAGCGTAATTTTTGTCATGAGTTAAAAGTATGTAATTATGGAAAATATTTTTTTGTCTACCAGCAATAAGTCGCATTTTTTCGTAAAAGAATACATAAAAACCTAACAGAAAAAAACTTCCAAATGCAATCGTCGTACTCAGCAAGTTATCGATTTTTTTTTCAGCGATAAGAATATCTTCACAATCGATACTTCGCACAGTGAAAGTGAAAAAAAGATTCGCCCCCGGGTGGGCTCGAACCACCAACCTTTCGGTTAACAGCCGAACGCGCTAGCCGATTGCGCCACGGAGGCTACGGCCGTTGTTTTTGTGTGAATAAACTTGTATGAAACTTCCAGCAGTCGCCCGTATGCAGGAGATACTGATATTGTGTATCGTATTACATACTTATATCGTTCTTTTATAAATTTAAGTGCAATTTATATATTCTTTATTGATTATGGAAGTACTAAATTTAGATTATGAGTAAAATTCTTACTTATTTATGTAAAACAACACGCTAATAATATATGATAGGATACACGATTTTAGTACCTCGTACATTCGCGCGACTGCTGGAGATTAACTCCTAAACGGTGAATTAATTCCGTACAGTCTTAGATGACCCCTTTTTGTTTTGCGTCAGAAACATGTCTTCATGTTTAAATTTATTCATTTCATCAAATTAATTCATTAAAATTATTCATTCATTATTCATTTGTATCCAGATTAGGGATTGCAATCCGGAAAAGCGGATCCGGCATCATTAGACATCTACCGGATCCGGTAAAATAAAAAAAAAAATACATGAAACCGATTTCTTGAAAAAATACTCGTGTTGTTGCAAGAGTATGTACTTAAATGCGTGATGTGTAGGAGTCGTTCGACTCTGACTCACCCGCTTCATATATAGACATTCTTATCGTTCAATTGATAGATGAATTATGTTTATGTTTCATTTACGAGTACGAGAATGATTTAAGTAGATAATTAGACTTAGAAATGAATTGAGTAACGATCCATATTTCTGATTTTTCTTTATAATACGACTTTCTTCTTACATAGTGACCGAAATAACGTTTTAAATTGTAAGTATGTACCAATTTGTGTTGCATTGCTGGTACTAGTCTAAAAGTTCTAAAACAAACATGCCACTTTTGAAACCAATTCAAAATGAAAACAGAAATATTAATATACTTACAGAATAAAAAAAATATGATGATGATACAAGACGAACTGATGATGCATTTACTATGCCGAAAAAAAAAGTTGTAAGTAAAAGTTGTAAATATCTTTGAAAGAGTTGTTCAAAATGATAGCCTTAAAGAAAACGTAGATAATACAGTAGAAAATAACTCAGATTCATCGTCATTGAAAAGTGATTGGACATTACAGAAAGAATTAGAGATGCAAATCCAGCAAGATATGAAAACCTAGAGCATAAATACCAAAAAAAAAAAAAAGAGAAAGATTATGAGAAAACATTAAGAAAGGAAATGACTGCATGTGAAAGTGAAGGAGTTCGAGGAAAATACTTGTCTTCTATTCATGAGTATTTGTTGACAATAAAACCAACAAGTGTAGAAGCAGAAAGGGCTTTCTAGGCCGCTGGTTATATTTGTAGCTCTGTAAGAAGTTGACTGACAGATGACACAATTAACACTTTTTGTTTCCTACGATAATTTTTTCAAAACCAAAGTGAGTTTTTAAAAATTGTTTTACTTAAAATAATAATTTAAAGTAAGTATATTAAAAAATACGAAGAAGTTTTAAACTCGTTATTGTATAATTGTGCCATTGATTTAACAGATTCATGATGACTGTCATGATTATAAGAATGAGACTGCTTGGCGTGTCTAAAATACGTAATTATTGTGATCTCAGTTGATCAACTTGATTTAGTTAGATTTAATATAAGTTACTTACATAAAACAAATTACATTAGAAGTTATCATTGATGTCATTTGTGAAATCTAGTAAGTGAGACTGAACTTAACCGCCCGTCATTATCGAATTATTACTAAACTAATATAACAATTACAATTTAACTAGTTACACTGTACTAAGTTTTTATTGTTGATTCATACGTAAATGTTGATTAATTATAACAGTGTAAATAAAGTTGATTTCATAACAAATTAACGCTTTTTTTATAAACTTTGTAATATACTTACTTTGTCATCTTTTATACAGTTGATTTTGGAATGAAAAGGCAAAATAGTTTTGATGTGTCCAATCCGGCCGGATCCGGTCGGATCGATGGGAATCCGGCCGGATCCGACCGGATTGAAATTGGTGCCGGATTGCAATCCCTAATCCAGATCACGATGGCCTCTAGGAACACGCAAGTGCAATGAGAGTGCAAGTGATGACGTCTATCGGGGTGGGCATTCACGACAACTCCACGCCGTTCAAATTCGTCCCTACTGCGCCAAAACCCATCAGCAATTTGAAAAAGCGTTCAGAACTGGAGAAGTGTGGCGCTGAAAGTTTGGCATCTGAGCAGTCAGGATATAACATCGTTTCCTTTGGACTACAAAGACAAAAATCAACTGGTGGAAATAAATGTGTGTGTAGGGATTTGGGGCACGTAGTGCCAAGAAGAAATTGAACATGGGGTCGCGGATCGGAGTGATTGGTAGTGGATGGATTTGCGTTGCGTGGAGTGGAGTGGTCGTGAATGACCTACCCACATGGATGGGCTACAAAATGGAATAGCATGGATTGCCACAATGGATTTGCGTTGCATGGTCGTGAATTGTCTACGTAAATGGATGGGCTAGAAAATGGAATTGCGTGAATTTCCACAATAGATTTGCGTAGAGTATAGCGGTCGTGAATGTTAGCTTATAGGCCCTACTTCTGCCGCTCTGCAGGCTTTGGCGCTGCAATGGATAATGAGTGGAGTTGAGAGGCGCAAGTGCTACTTGATGCTTGGCAGCGATAGTTCTTTTTTTTTTCTCCTCCATCTTAAGTGGTGCACATCTTTCAAATGCACTTCTTCAAACCCATCTTCAATGCAGAAAGCTAGTCAGAATTGTTGCATATCCAGCTGGTTCCGTATCCATGATTCCATTTAGTTGGTTGGTTACTTCCATTATTTTTTTTTTGGCACAAGAGCCATTATGTTGACCATACTGCACCAGAACAAATTGTAAAAACTTGGCATTATAAGAATATAATTTTGCATACGTGTAAAAATGACGTAGAGCAGTTTCCGAATAAAAACTGCACAATGTTTAAATAAGAGAATAAAATCCTAATGACTTCAAGAACGAAACTCCTGTATAACGAACCCTTGTCCCACGTCCATTCAACCGGTTCGGTTGCCGTGATGCCATCAGGAACGGGGGCATGTGACGACTTCTATATAACGATCCCTCGGTTATAACGAACATTACAAATGGCTCTAACCCAACTCTTATGTCACTGCTGTATTTTGAAATGTTTGTAACCATCGTCAAAAGCAAGGAATTCGCATGTGGTAAACCAACATTTCCACTTTCAGCTCTTTAACGAAAAATCACTACTTATTTTCATACTTTAGATAAATAAATGTAAGTGTAATAATTTCAATGTTTAATTTTTTAAGAAAAGATATTTATTTTAATTTATTTTAGCCCATTATTAATAGCAATTTGGTGTAATTAATTTGTTCAACACAGAAGTGCGCTTAAGTATTGCCGGAAATCGTGTGTAGCCAATAATTGAAGAATCTAATAAAGTGAACCCTCGGTTATAGCTAACTTCTGGATCTGTCCGTTGAATCTACGCTATAACATTAAAGTGGCGATTTTTATATACGATTTATTCATAATTAATGACGAATCCTGTTTGGGACATTAATTGTTATTTCAAACCATATGGGAACGTAAAGGACACCTGAGATCCATTAAGCTAGTCCAAGGGACTTTAGTCTTTTAAATATTTTACTTTCTCGTATACGAAGTGTACAAAGAGAAAGTATTGTAATTGTCAAAAAATTCGAACTCGAGATTTTGACGAATCTCCACGTTTTAGACCTCCCTGAGTCCGAAAAACACAATTTTTGGAATTATGTCTGTCTGTGAACACGATAACTCGAAAACTAATAGAGCTACGGGATGAAATTTGGTATGGAATTTTGACACATAGTTTGACTATCAAATTTTGGACAAAATCCGTCTACGGGAAGTCTGCCTGTCCGCGGTCATGCGAACACTATAAATTAAAAACCTGAATAGCTAGATGGATAAAAGTTGGTACACAGTTTTATCTTCAGGATTGCAGGTCTGTATCAAATTTTGGTCCAAATTTGTCAAAAGGTTGACTGTCTGTCGGTTTCTATAATCGTATACTTCTAAACATTATAACTCGTAAATCCTACGACTTTGATAAATAAAAATCGGTATGACGCCTGCTAATATTTATTGTAGATCCGTGCCCAATTTTCATTTCAATCGGTCATAAAAAAGTTGATCAAATCGCCTATTTGTCTTTTCTCATCACACAATGACACGAGACCGCTATTGGGTAATTGCGCAAATCCTTTCCGCTTATACCCACGCCTTTCGCCTCCAAGCTTCCGATTCCCAAGCTTTTGTCTCCACTGTGTTAGGGACGCTTGTTCGTTTTACTACCTTTTAGCTTATTTTTTCTCCACATGTGTTAGGGGTATACGAGAAAGTTTAGGAGAGGTCACTCCCGATGGTTATTCAGGTATGGATTTAAATTTCGAAATTTATGAATTTTAGTCCTTAAATTACCTTAATTATTCAAGTTACCTTTTTTTTTCATGTTTTGCAGTTGACTGAATGACTAAAACGTTCCGGCAAACTTTGTTTTAGAGTATTTAAATTATGTAAAAAAAAGTTTGTAATTATTTTACCGTTGTGTTTAAAATTGCTTTTAGATTTAAATTCTAAACTTTTTATAAGCAAGGTATTGAAACTAACTCTTTTGAATTTCACCCGCGAATAAATGTTTTGTTATTTCAGTTTGCCGTCATATTTGTTATTTAAAACGAGCCTATAATAGAAATAAATAAGAAATATCTAGTTTTGATAAAAGGCTTATTTTAACTTAATTAAAATCAATAAAAAATAATTTGGAAGTGTAGGAGCCCTAAAACTTGCATTACCTAAGGACCCTTATAGGGCTTAATGCGGTCCAGTTTGTATTATAGATTTTCTATTTCTTTGACATACGATGAATGTGGCGCTGACTCGGTGAATGTATCTGCGTACACGAATGTTCATTTTATTTCAAAAATGTAATCTACTGAGATGAAATTTTAACCTGGTGCAATCCTAAGTATTTTTTTTTAAACCATTATTGACAACTCCAATATTCTAGATTATCATTATCTCCGGTATGAATGAATATGAATTTAAGATAACGATTTATTGGTTAAAAGTTTGTATCTTTTTAAATGTTATGACTTCATGTTATAAATTTTTTAATGCCAATAGAAGACCCTTTATTCGAATGAAAAGAAGCAGAAATATGCATAGAATCGTAATAGAGTATGATTTTTTTCCTGGTGATATTTTCGCTAGGATTTCCTATAAGAATTCAGTGCGAGGAAGACGAAAAATAGAGCTCATCTTGAAAATAATTATTTCTTGGAAGGCAAAAATTAATTATAAGTTGATTTTGATGATAAGCTTGGAATAAGCTCAGAGATATGGGATAAGAAAAGGGATCTTACGTTTTAGTCTTCTTTACCAAATGCTTCTGCTAGCGTGCCGTGATCGTATAGTGGTTAGTACATTGCGTTGTGGCCGCAATAACCCAGGTTCGAATCCTGGTCACGGCAGGTATATTTTTCTCTCTCTTCAGTTTTTCGAAATATTTTGCACAAGTTTTTAAGCAATGTATCGTCATACGATTTCAATGAATCGATCGTTTAGCATCAGATTTAAAGTTTTAAAATAATTTTTAATCTTTTTCTCCAAGTTATCAAATGTCAAATAATTTATGCTTCTTCAACTTTCTTTTTAGTTGTAAACTTCAGTATTACTGTAAGGAACTACGAAGAACTTATTCAAAATTTTAAAACAGTTTAGTAGAGCATCTCTGACACTTCCCCCCTCCACTGTTAATTCTTGATCTATTTTCGAAAAACTAAGAAATTACGCACAAAGGCCGACAGACGTAAAAAAAAAAAAAATCATTTTGATACATGAAATTAATTTTAACAAACATAAGGTACAGGAAACAGTAAATATTTTAAGTTACATTAAAAAGAAACCATAAATTAAATTTTCTATTGCTTATTTCTTAGTGAGAATTGTGCTAAAATATCCATTCTTTGTTAAAATGCATTTTCAATGAATTATTATCTTTTTTTTATTTATCATATAAAATAAATTATATGCTTCATTTAGTTTAAATGCTTCATGTAAAAAATATAATTTTTTAAAAATTTTATATACACATGTTAAATGCTAATACAGACTAGAATATGCAAGTCCATACTCAAAAGGGAAAACAAATTAATCCAAACAAATTACACCAAATTTAATAACGCTTCGTAGTTCAGCATGAATTTTCATGTAAAAATTATAATTTTTAAAAATATTATTTAGACATGCGAAGTGATAGTACGGATTAGAATATGCAAATCGGTACTCAACAAGGGAAACAAACTTATTACAAAAAAATAAAAAAACACGAAAATGTGACAATTAAAAAAAAATATCTAGCAGAGCGTGGTTTCGATCCACGGACCTCTGGGTTATGGGCCCAGCACGCTTCCACTGCGCCACTCTGCTTCTGCGAATAACGCGTTCCTCTCAGTACAGTTCTCGCGCACTGTATAGATTTAATAAAAAGTGCAGGTAAATGCAGATCGATGATCGCTCCAGGGAAAGCATGCTGCTTCATTTCCAGTTATGTTATATTTAAATAGTATGTTAACTCACAATAATATGAAAGACGATCTCGTAGAAAAAATTATATGAATATTTTTATTATCATAGGTGATTTCCGCTTTATATTATTATAGATGATGTTACATGAGTTTGACGATGTATAATAAAAATAAAAACCCTACCGCAACTATAAAGCGTGAAATAAAATCACTTTATATGCAGTTTTTTGTAAATATATTCGTGTAGCATGGGTTACCGCGCTAATACACTGTTAGTGAAGTTATGATAGCAGTATAAGTATCTGAAGTTTAGACAAACACATTTTAGGGGAGAAAGCGGCAAAAATGTATGCAACGTATTAAATATATATAGATATTAACATAACAAACATATTAAAACTCAACTTTTATGTCTTTTTCATATGTAGAAATTATACACTTACAACTATTCTGAGCAAATCTCTTTGGAAGTCATATTAATTGGAACTGCAGGTCCCCGATAGATCGGTCGGTAGAGCATTAGTTTTTTTTTAACCTGACAGTCCAGGGTTCGAGTTCCTATTTAACTCTTTCAGTTAAAAATTGCAAGAATCTGTATTATTTTTTCGCTGCAAAGTCCAAATGAAACTTTCGCTTTCTTCATAATCTAAACAGCCCTTTTTTCAAACCAGCAGACCCCGTACGGTTTCAAAATTTCTTTTAATAAAAGAATAAAGCAAACTAAAGTTGTTCATGTATGAATTAGATGTAACTTTGTATGCCAGTGCCTAAGCCCTACTTTTTCATTTCAGTGCTATTATTAATTTTTTAGACTTTCACATTACATGTCCTCCTACTTGAAATTACTATATGATTTTTTTTTTTTTTTTTCGTTTGAGATGAGTATGTGTGGGTGGGAATTATCCCTAGCCCAAAGGTAGGGCCTTATTACTAAATAGACAAAGTAGGCAACTTTCTATCGGCCCGGTAATTTTGGGGGCCCCCGATATATTTTTAAGATATTTTGGGGGTAATTTAATTTTACGCTTTTATTTCATTTACAAGGACTAAATACCCGCGCATACTCAAATTAAAATCAAGCATCTTTTAAATTTTAGAACATTATGTTTAGGATTTTTTCCAAGTTTTCAAATTCTTTTGCAGATCAATATCGTCCAATATTTTTTTCATTTGCGGAATGGCTCACAAGTCAACAGGTCGGGCAAACTTTCAGTTTAAGTATTAGAATACGTTAAAAAGAGATATAATTTCTTTTTTTACAGTTTTGTTTAAAAGTAATTTTAAATTGAAATTTTTTATACGCGACATATTAACTCTATGAGCCCACGGAGTCCCAAAGCGTCCCTGTCGACTGAGGACGGAGTCGGGCGTTTTGGGGTGGTTGGGAGTATTTTAGGGGAGTATGGAAGTTTCGAGGCCACCCGGGCAGATTATCTCAGCGGGGTGGAGGGAATTCTGACAGTGAGTGATATGCGGTTTTGTCAAGTCATTTCGTCGGAGCATAGCAAAAGAAGGAAGAAAGGACAGTTATTTACTAAATGAGATTATATTTATCAGAAGAAAAAAATAAATTCAATTTACATTTTTTATACATTTCATTATGATCTATATAAGGAAATTGTTAACTTGCTTCATGCAAAAGATATTGAAAATGTTCATTTTAGTAAAAAAAATTAAGAAAACTCTTTCTTCCCCTTTTTAAATTGTTTTATTGACACTGATCAATTCACACATTTTTTGGAACAGAAATCTTTCAGGCCAACTTTTTTTTGAAAAGTAAATTTATTTACTTACTCATTTATTGTTTTTGATTGTATTGCTACAAGCAAATTTTACCAAAGAAAATAATTTAAATTCCATAAAATTGTCGATTACTGTTTTTCTCAACTTTTCACGATTTGTACATTTTACGGAAATACGGTGATCATTAATTACTGTTAAAATCAACTGCTGGAGAACATAAGTTAAAAACCGCAAACAAGACTTCTGAATAAGATTTTGAAATGAAGTTAAATTCTAGATATATTTAAATTCAATTAAAAAAACAATTATTGTTTCAATGATTGATTATTGTTTCAATGATTGATTATTGTTTCAATGATTGATTATTGTTTCAATGATTGATTATTGTTTCAATGATTGTAAAATTAGAAACCGCTTGAGATACATCTGATTTTTAAAAAACTTTCCTGATGTTGTGAGAGCTCTAATTTTTTGCTGAAAGTTCTATATTGAATTTAGTATATACTAATTATGAAATTAATCAGAAGATATTAAATTTGGCTTGTCAAATGATAATTTAATATGCTGTCAGATATGCACAACAGAAGGGAACTGAGTTTCGTTACGGAGTACCGCGAGGACCTCCATGGAGGAATGCACCTCCACATCTAGTTAATGAATGGGCTTCTAATGAAATTAACGGTTAAAAAATTCGAATAAGAGATTTAAAATCAGATGAATTAAAAAAGAGGGAGATAATTAAAAAAGGGAGAACAAGTTGAGTAAGAAATTTTAGCGGAAAACACCGCGAAACGCTAGTGTGGCGTGGAATTTTAAAAGAAAGGTGTTTTCCGTGACCGGATCCGTATTTTCATTAAGGTTACAGTGCTGCAACTAGGAGAGACCAAAATAGAAGGCAAATAAGGTCTAAAAAGATGGAGAAAAACGAAATTTAGCAGGAAAATGGAGATGGAATTAAGTTATGAGCTCTCGGAAATAAGCGCGGGTTTGCCCAACGTGGCGGTTTAATGAGGTCGAAACGTAAAAATGTTTGAGGATTTTACGGGTCCAGATTTGCATCGACTGTACTTACAGCCCGACGTCTTTTAATTATCGGGAAATTTTTATGTGTGAAGTCTAGTACCGCTCTGGGTCTCTTACGAGATCTCGGAACAGATTTGCACAAGAGTATCTCTTAGTCTCAGTAAGATATTCCCCTCTATATGAATAAAATGATGAACATTTTAGCTATAGATAGTAAAAATTTTCATCACCAGGAATGCGTTTTTTGTTTTAATTGTGTTTTAACTGCAAAACAGAAGATATATTTTTTAAGACTCCATAATTGCACGGAGATTCTCTTTGTGTTATCTTTACTTCATTAGCTTCTGAGAAGTGCAAATTCGCAGGGGGAAAGGGGGAGAGAGAGGTTACGGTCTTTAACCTTTTATACTGTCGCACGGCATTTTAAAATTAGAGATATATTTTTAAATATTAAACTATGAATATATTTCGTTACAAAAATAATAAATTTTAATAATGAAATTTTAAACCTTTTCAACAACGGTGTTTACAGTTTTGCTAGCCACAAACGCCACATTTAACTGTGCCTCACATTACACAAAACGAGGTTAATTTGTCACAAAGTTAGTATAATACATGGCTTACCTCATTTTACAAGACAAGTAAGAACCAAAACAACTGCCTTCTTTTCTTCATATTTAAAAATAAGCTTGTAATTTAAAGATATTATTTTTCAAAATATATTTTTTTCTAATTAATCGAATTACTTGATTCTTTAATGTGCTCTAAGTGCGTTTCTTTTCATGAAATATTTGGAAAAATAAAATTAATTAATTTCAATAACAATACAACGTTAATTAAGGTGTTGGGGGCGCATATTTGAATACTTGAATAAACCTGAATTTCCTACCGATATTCGAAAAAAAAGTTTACGACTCTTTTTGTTTATAATTCATTCTTTCCTTTACTTTTTCAACATAAACACAGCATTTTTCTCACATTGATATCCATAAAAACTTGTCTTGAGGGTAATTCTCTCGTGTTCTTGGTGAACACTCATTTAGAGTTGTGCAAAAATAAGATGATGTATTTTGAGATATTTATGATTAGCGATTTTTTGTCGAAAAAGACTGATTGCCAGGATGATAAAAGAAGGCTGTTTCAGAAAGCATTGCTTGTGTGTTCGCAATTCTCCTAGGAGCTCCCGATATAAATGATTACTTTTCTTTGTAAAATGTCTGAAGTTGAAAGAAATTTCCGAGTGATAAAAGCAACCACCTTTTCTCCTGACGGATTTATTGCTTTTTTCATAGTCTTTGGGTTATTTGCCCGCTCTATAAGTGTGTCTCTACTGATGAGATCTACTTACCAGAATTATCTGTCAATAGCACAAATGAATAACTGGTCAAAGTTTATGGATTCGCTTTCTTTTTAAAATAAGCTAATTTTTACAGCACAGACCATGCGAGAACCTAAAGAAATTTTAATGACTGGGTAAAAAATAATTAAGAAACTTCTTTGAAAGCATTTAGATGAACTAATCGAGATTCCTCTTAAACTGATAGAGTAGGATTCTTATCAGTAGCCCGAAAAGCATTTCACTCACAAGACTTTGTCCAGTACCGATAGTTCTAACCGCAAATGACCATCAATGGCTCCCCTTTCATTTTTGACAAATGACCGCGCAGCGGGCGTCCCCCTTTCTGGCATTGCGGTGAAGGAAAGGACGATTCCATTCTGTTTCTGTGAACGAAAAATTACTCCGGGTTTTGAGGCAACCAAATTCTCTCTCGAGCCGGGCTCAGAGAGTTAAACCCAGCTCTCTTCATGGTGATTCGCAACTGAATGTTTTGTCAGTTTTAAATTCTTGTTACTTAAAAACTTTTATGTAAAATTAAATTAAAACGATGAAAAAATATCTGATTTGGGAAATTTGGAAGGGGGAAAGGGGGCCCGCGAATCTTTTACTGCCTAAGGGCTCCGACAGAGCTTAATGCGGCCGTGCCCAATGGCAATAAGCAAGCTCCGCCTTGATACGACCCGCTGTTTCTTCCCCCCTCTGAGCAGATGTTGATTTTTATGAATGGAATTTGCATGGATTATGACAGCTTTAACGTAGTTTTACATTATAACAATTACAGGGCCCAAGAGCTTTAGTTTTATGACATTAAACATGTAGTAACAATTATATTAATATTTAATATAAATAATATTAACGTTATAATAACTATAAAGAAAAAAAATCAAGAATTTATAATTAAATATAAATACAATACAATGAATATGTAATTATGAAGTATAATAAAAGTAAGAAATGTATGCAGTTATAAATTAATTATTAATCATGTTTATAAAATTAATGATCTTGTTTTATCACGCTCTGATTCAGTCACGGATCTAGGTATCATCTTTGACACTAAACTTGATTTTTCCCAACACATTAATTCCATGGTCTCTAGGGCATATCGTAGACTTGGAAATCTTAAACTCAAAACTAAGGAATTTTCGAGTGAAATTGCCCTGAAGATTTTATACCACGCTCATTTACGATCCAGTCTGGAATATTGTAGTATCATTTGGGATCCCATTTACCGTAATAAAATTGAAATTATTGAGCGAATTCAAAGCAACTTCTTGCGATATTTGCTTTACAAGAAAAATGGAATCTACTTACAAGATATATCTTCTTCCTATCTACATGATATGTTTAATATACCTAGTTTGTGTTCCAGACGAGATGTTTCGTGCGGTCTTTTCTTCTACAAGGTAATAAATGGTTCGATCGATTGTACTGATATACTGAGAGCTATAAATTTCGCTGTGACTGCCAGATCTTTGAGAAACCAGGGTTCGTTTCCTAATGTGTATTCTAGATTTAATTATATTGACAGGTTCTCGTTGTATAAATTTTATAAGACTTTTAACAAGATCTCTGGTGATCTGGACATTTATCATAGGTCTCCTACTGTTTTTAAATCGAATTGTTTTCAACTTTTATATACATGACCTGATTTCTTTTTCTTTTCTTACACTTGACTATACATATTAAGATTTTTATACGTTGGTCTAGTGTTTGCGTGTGTTTGAATTTTTGACCCTTGCTTTTTTAATGTTTTTTTGATTTGGTGTTCTACATTTTTAAAAAAAATATTGTGTGATTTTTTTTTTTTCATAATTCTATTTTGGCGGTGTGGACTTTTGGAGCCTCGGTGTGTTTTTGGTGCTTTTGTAATTACATGTTTTCGTTTTAAAACATTTATGTGTTTACATTTTTATAATTGATGAGGTTTTGAGCTTGGAACTGTTGTATTCTCTGCAGTTACTTTTTTGCGTGTGTGTGTGTTTTTTTTAATTCACTTTGTGACTTGTGATTTTGTATGTTTTTTATCATGCACTCTGTAAATGGAGTCATCTCTGTAGTGTGCTTTCTTTGAATAAATAAATATAATAATAATAATAGAGAATTATGGATAGATAAAATAAAAAAATAATAATAACAATATCTAGGAAAAGTCGCCTAGATTGGACCGACCAGTATCGTAACTTCAAATCTATTAAATATCTGGGCAATAAAATAGGCAACTTACGTTACAATGATGTATTTATGATTGATGGAATCATCTTTTAGAGAAAGAGTGCAGTTAGAAAACAAGTTCTTAATAGATACCGTCGATTAAATATGTCATAGTACCTTTCATTCTGAATACGCAGAATTATTCTTTTACTAATGTGGTAGGAAATTTGGAAAAGAAATGAAACAATCTTCATACGGGGGAAAAAGCATTGTGCATAGCGTTTGTCAAGACTAGTTAAGTTAAAAGCTACTTCCTTACCAACGGGGCCAGTGGCGCAACGGATAACGCGCCTGACTACGGATCAGGAGATTCCAGGTTCGAATCCTGGCTGGCTCGCTCATGATGGTTATTCTTTTTCTTAGCTTGTAAAAAAATTAGTTTAACTATTCATAATAAAGACCGACTTTATTATCTTGCATGTACATATTTTCATTTAAGGCCCGGTGCACACTAACCGATTCGTGTCATTGAAGCTATAAAAATAACAATAGCAACCCCCATTCCTCCTGTGTGTTTCAGGGGAAATGAGGGTCACTATTGTCATTTTTATAGCTTCAGCGACAGAAATCGGCTAGTGTGCGCCGGGCCTAACACAGAATATTCATCCCCTAGAGTTTTTTTAAAGAAACATTATCATTGAGCATATATTCTTATCCTTCGTTGCCAAGTAGTCGTGGCCGAGTGGTTAAGGCGATGGACTAGAAATCCATTGGGATTTTCCCGCGTAGTTTCGAATCCTACCGACTACGAATGTTGTTAATTTTGCATGTTTTTTGCTTCCAACAAAACATAATGTTGATGAGATGGATAAATTTGATTATGAAGCATGTCTAAGTTGTTTTTGCAATACTTAGGACTGGAATTGTTTAACCCGTTACCAGTGTATATCATGCATCGAATTAGACTTATCTAAAATTAAGTCAACCATAGACACAATCATTCGATACAAAAATGACGGGTAATCCATTAACATCTCATGTAACCAATGGACATGTAGTTGAATCAATACGATAACGCATCCACAAAACAGAAAGGAGTAATCTAATTAGATATTACAGAAAAGTAAACTGTTTAGGATTTAAACAATTTCTCTTAAATCCTTTTTGCTATAGAAGCCTCCGTGGCGCAATTGGCTAGCGCGTTCGGCTGTTAACCGAAAGGTTGGTGGTTCGAGCCCACCCGGGGGCGAAATTTATTTTTACTTTCATTGTGCGAAGTATCGATTTCGTTGTGAAAATATCTTCATCGCTGAAAGCAAATCGATAACTTGCTACTGATCGTTTCAATATCCTGAGACTCCCACTTTTGGACGTTTTCACTCCGGAAAGGGGTGACAAGCAATGAGTAAGATGGGCGTATTTCCAGAGTTCTTTGTTAGATCACACTAAGTAAAATCTAAACATCTCCCCCTCCATTCTTTACTTTCCCTATTGTGGTGAAAATAACTTCGTCTGGCTCATGCGCAAAAGTGTGGAGGGTTTCGGAATCCGAGAACATACAATAAGTACGACTATTAAATTTAGGAATATTTTCCGCTCGGTTTTTATAAGGTAAGGGGCACAAATATCGCGCACGTAAGCTATTATTTTAACCAAAGGGCTAACTCATGTGCAAATTTGTCTAAAAATAGTTCCAATCTATTATCTGGACTGTTATCCAAATATATACTCAATTATAACTGTATAAGAAACACACCAACAATCTTATTGCGACTGCAAACTTTTACCTTCTAAAAAAAGTGTTCCTAACATCGCGCACTATATATTCCTAATATCGACCACTATATGTTCTTAATACCGCCTTTGTCTGAAATGGATTGAAATGAAGTCAAACTTATGCTATGATCATACTTTCTATTAAAGATGAAAATTAAGGCAGAACAAAATTTAATATAATGCAAGACGGCTTTTTTGGTACTTTTAGGAATGTAGTTAAAGAACTTTCCCCCTAAATAAAGCATTAAAATAAAAAAGAACTTAAGAGCATTGTCAGGTGATAGGACATCAGGCATGCATTTTTTAAAGGTAATTTTTCTTTTATGAACACTCATGTCCATAAATTAAGGATAATGAAGTTCAGGCAAAGAAAGAGACAGAAGCAAAACAAATTTGACTTATTTGTAAAGTCTATTTATTAAACAAAAGGTAAAGAGCAAAACAGATGCTATATGTTTGGCATAATTAATAAAAATTGCGATTTTTACTCCCTGGAGCAAATTTCAAAAAAGAACCTATTTACAAAAAAACAGTATAACATGGTTAGTATGATGGTTAATACGGAGTATGTCTCCCGGACGATGCAATACAGGCCTTACAACGCCTAGGCATGCTGAGTATCAAATTATCAATCTGATCTTGGGGAATATTACACCACTCATCAAGCAATGCCCTCCGAAGTTCCGGTAGACAGGTGGGAGGGGGTTGACGGGCTGCAATTCGTCGGTCAAGCATATCCCACACATGCTCTATTGGATTCAAGTCCGGTGAGTATGATGGCCAATCCATACGGGTGATATCCTCCGATTGAAAGCATTCCTCTACAATGTTTGCACGGTGAGGACGGGCGTTGTCATCCATAAACAGAAATTCAGCACCCATGGCGCCCCGAAACAAACGTACATGTTGTTCCAGAATGACATCCCGATAGATGTGGCCTGTCATCTTTACACTCTGAACATGCAGGTCAATTCTGGAACCAAGAATAATTCCTCCCCAAACGAGCCATCCTGCACCACCGTAACGGTGTCGTTCAATGGTGTTCTCTTGATGGTAACGGGTACCTGGCGCTCTCCATATGAAAGTCCGGCGAGAATCAGACTGCAAACTAAACCTGGACTCGTCGGAAAACATCACACAAGACCACTGTTGCGGTGTCCACAATGCATGCTCTCTACTCCAGGCTAATCGCAGGCAACAGTGAGTTGCGGTAAGTGGAACACATCTGACAGGCCTACGAGCATATAGACCAATGTGCCCTAAGCGTCTGTACACGGTCTGCCTTGAAACTGTCGTACCGGTAGCTGAAGAGAGCTGACGAGACAGGTCTGATGCTGTGCTCCGTCTGTTTCTTTTGGCAGTAACTGCCAAATACCGGTCCTCATTCGGCGTTGTAACTCGGGGGCGACCTGTGCTGTAACATCTACTCACATTACCATCATCTTGGAATCGTTGCCAAAGCCTGGAGATGACACTCTGGGCGATTCCAAGTTCCTCGGATACTTCCAGCTGGGTACGTCCACATTCCAGTCGTCCGATAATTCTACCACGTAAAAAATCATCCAAATGCTTCCTTTGTGCCATAACTATGCGGTTATTGCACTGAAAGGCTTTTAAAGCGCTTGTGAACAATTTTACTTCTTTGCCACCATTCCTTATATACCCCTCTCTTACACTCTCGTCATTGTGACGTACTATCCGCGCCATCTGGTGGTTTCCTGTAATTTGCATATTCTTCTTTAAGATGTGTGTGATAATTCTACAGGTGAAATTTTTATTTTAGAGTTCAATTTCTGTGTGATTCTGAATTATCCTTAATTTATGGACATGAGTGTAGTTCCCCTGAAAGCGCTAGAGCGATAATGGTACCCAAGTGGGCGATAATAGGAACACTCAAGTGAGCGATATTAGGTACAACCTAGTACTAAAAGTTGTCGGCATCCCCCTTCGGAATCGGATCGCAAACCAAGAAATAAACCAGACCGAAATGTAGCAAATTATAGTCATTATCACTGCCTGAAATGATTTAACATTATCAATTGAATTTTACTGATTATATTAAAATTAATGAAACATGATTATTAACAACCTTTACACGAAAATCAACAAAAATTCCCAGAAAATTGAAAAATCCTCACAGGCTTCCTCATACAACTACTGAAGGGGGAAGCTTTGTATCTCCGGTAGTGGCCACCATATACCACTCAAAATTAAGAATAAATCGTGGTGGTCGATATTAGGAACGTAGGCGATATTCGGGCCCTCTACCTTATATTCTTTCACAAAAGAATGTGTCTTATTGCTGGTGATCAAGATAATTTTGTCTGAGTGATATGTAACCCAACGTTTTCGACTGGCATAAAAAAAAAAAATCTTTTAAAGTTAACCAAAATTATCTTCGCCAGACTGTTACAGAAATTACTTCATCTTGTGATTTTGTTGCTTTCTGGCTATTATTTCAGGAAGTACGCCATCTAATGTCAAACAACTATTTCTTCAATAGCGCCAGTTTCATGGTCAAGGCATTTTTTCTACTCTATTTTTAAAAATTCAATTTTTATTTCAGCTAAGATAAAGCGCGCACCAATAAATATATTTAATACTTTCGAAGAGAAACGTTTTTTACTTTGACGGAATCGATCAGCCTCTTTCATCTGGCTGAGAACATTTCCGAATTCAATATTTTCTAATTATAATCGACGATGCCATTTTTTTTTTCATGAAAAGATTCCCAATTTATCACGGATAATATTCACAATTTGACTGAAGACGATCTTCTTAAATTCAATTAAAAGACTTAAATACGACTTTCTGAGACGATATTTATCTCCTTAATTTTTTATTGAAATAAAAATTTGTCGTCGAGTTTTGCCTTTCAGGATCACAAAATTACAATACTTATTTAAAAAATAATCTATTTGAATTGTATCTAAAGTTTGTGACTGTTCTGGAAAAGATACCGGCTTTATATATATATATATAAAGCCGGTATCTTATAAGCCGGTATATATATATATATATATATATATATATATATATATATATATATATACCAATTACCGTCGCAAATCCAGAAAAAGTTTTATCATGATTGAAGATAATGAAAAATTATTTGAGATGTAGAATTTGTTTATCGCCTTAGCCATTTTGTCTATCCAATCCGAATTAGCCCCAAAATTAAATTATGATTATATTATCAAAGAATTTTCTATAAAATATGCAAGAAAATGGGGGGGGGAGCGTATTATAACGTTATTCTAAGTTTATGAAGCAATTGTTCCCCTTATTTGATTTATTAATAACTTTTTCTTTGATTTAAAGTTTAACTTCATGAAAACAATTGAATTATTCATCATTTTGATGTACCCTTAGGTATTATAAAAAGGAAATAAATTAATTTTTGTAATAGGAAATTTGTTTCAATTCCCCGTAAGTGAACTTTGCATCAGACCCAAGACTGTTTTGACCAATGGGCAAATTGGGCAATAGCACAGGAGCTCCATTGGTGCAAGGGGACCTAAAAATTTACTATACTTGTTTGTTCTTAATTTTTTTCTTGCAAATTAAATTTGTAATAAAATAATTAAAAAATTATTTAATTATGATTTTAAATATGTTAAAAGTAAACATATAATTAGGGCTTGTAGCTAGATAGCTACCTATTTTTTAATGTCACATAAACACTTATGTCAGCTCAATAAATATTCATGCAGAGATAATCAATGAGAGAATTCTAAACTATGTGTGTAGTAGAAAATATCTACATTATCATTGATAAAGTAAGAAGCTACAATTCGATACCTACTAAACAACAGATTAACTGTGTCGTGTAGCTGCAAATCTAAAAATACGTATTTGCCAAAAATACGTTTTTTGAAAGATTCTAAGTCCATTTGATCAGGAGTGGCGGTAGAGTTTGCCCGACGGGAGGGGCACGGTCTCCCCGTCAGGTAGCACGACCTGCTGTACGGGGGG
>BGPR01011020.1:3623-50181 GCA_013235015.1 Araneus ventricosus | reverse complement strand
TTACATCTACCTTCCTTTCAGATATTACATTTTCTTAAATTATTTATCTTTACTTTAATTGTATCGGTAGTAGGAAGTGAATCACTAAACATGAGATTAAAATGAGTTTGAAATATGAGTATAATCATATAGATGTTTTTGTTTCTATAAATTGCCTTCATAGTAAATGCCATAGTTCAACTTGTCCACAATTCCATCTCAGCCTAAAAATATTGAATGACACTACTGTGAATACAAATGAAGATTTACAATTTTAATGACACTCTACTTAAAAAAATTATTCACATAAAGTCACACTAATACAAATGGATCAGATGCACAATGGAATATTTTCTGAAGGCAAGTTTAAAAAAAAATCTTTTATTTCTTTCCAATAATTAATGATAAATAGAATCAATTAAATGATTTAGACACACATAACTTTTGTATGTTTAGAATAAATGAATTTTGCTTTTAAACAGCTTCATCTTATTCATCATTTACCATAACTTATTCCTTCAACTACAGTTTTATATTTAGTTTAGTTAAATTAAAATCCTATTTTGAAACAATATAAGGGCTATTTTGGGGGCAGACTTCATAATTGGACAGGGGTTGGAGGACAAAGGTACTTCTTGAGCCCAGACCCCACCCCCTTTACTTATACACCAAACTAGCCGGAGAACATTTGATCTTCGATGCTAGATTTTATATGTACACATATATACAGCAGAAATATAAAATTGGGTTTTGAACCAGGAACCCCTTGGTCCTACCTTACCACCAGAGCTCTACAGTTTTATGTATAAGTTTGAAAAACTTTGAAAAATAATAACCCTCACGGCAAATCAGAAGGTCACAAAATTCAAATTTTTAATAAAATTCTTAAATTGAGAGGAGCATAGAGACAATAAAAAAATATGTGCATATTAAATCTTTATTAGTCATAAATATGAAAACGAATGCAAGCAGCAATTCAAAACATGTAATGGTGTATGAATAGTTGAGGGTCTTGGGGGGTTGAAAGTATAGTATAAAATTCTAAATGCTGCCTATGACACTCTTTCATAATACTTCTACAGAGTTTGGGGAAGTGAAAAAAAATTTAAGACGTCAGGAATGCAAAGAATATACAATTTTTATTAATGTTTGGTAATTCAATATTTAAACAAAACTACCACAGCTTTTAATTTTCAATTTGAACTGGGGCCTGGCTCATCCACTTTCTCATCAACAATGGATGTAAACAGTGTAAACAATGAATTTTCTTCCATTGGCAGAATGACGTCAGATTTTCTCAATTACAACCAAATTTCTCCCTCGCCACATTCCCTGGCGTAAATCCGGACACTAGCTCAGACGTATGGTAACTCTAGGGTAAGTTTATGAATTTAAAGACGTACCACTGCTATTTAGCATCATTTGTCTCTAACGGAAGAACGTTGTTTATGCATGACATGCAAGCTCGTTAGCAAAAAGTCTTTAAATATTACCTCATAAATCCAGGATCTGATGATACAATGGAACCAGGAGTAACAAGAAGGGGATTTTCTTTAATAGAGGGTTCTTCTTCTTCAATTTCTCTAGTCAATCTTATATCAAACATGTTTTAAAGAGCTTTTCGTTATTACGAGTATTTTTAAGAAACCGAAAAAATTTTCTAAATCGCATTGAATTCGAATAATAAACAAAATCAAACCATGCTGCTCGTGTGGAAAAGATATTGCCAAACTTAACTCACCTAATTTTGATTGTTTAATTAATCATACAGTCTTCATTGAACCAATGGTACATACGTGCTCTCATCTTTATTGAAAGTATAATAATGAATCACGGAAATATGACTAAAATAAATGCGCTGACCGTAATTTTAATTTTGACGTACGGGTGTATTCTGGTACCCTGGTTGGGTTGGGAGACGTCACTTTTTTCGCCCGTTAACGACAAGTGCGATTCTCGTACCCGTTTTTCCAACCGGTTGGGATCTTGCTCGGTCGAAAAAAGTACTCCGTTTTCTTGCCAGTTCTGTATTTAGCGTAAATGCTATTCCCCAGCGAGAAGTGTTTCGATATCAGAACTTAACAAATTTTTGTTTAAAATGGAGGGGTCTATTCTGGTACCCCCGGTTGGGTTGGGTTCCGCACGTTAACAACGGAACCCAACCCAACTCCCAACCCAACCGGGGGTACCAGAATAGACCAGGGAGGCTGCTAAGACGTTAATTGTGTTTTGAAAGGGTTTATCGGGATAAATGTAATCCATTTGACCAATCTGAAGAAGAATTTATCAATTACTTTAGATTTTTTTTAAAAAGTAGTTAAATCTTTTATCGAATTTAAATAATTTAATCTAATAATTTAATACGACAATCTAAAGTAATTAAATCTTTAAAAGTAGTTAAATCTTTTACTACTCCATCACGATAGTCAATAATGATAGTTGATAATTAACTAAGATCAATTACATTTAAAGATTTAATTACTTAATATTTTCTTATTAAATTAAATTAGGGTAACATTTTAACATTTTTTTTTTAACATTGCGTGTGGAATGACTTTCCTCATTCCGTATATATCATTACGATTTTTTTTATTTGGATTTTAATTCAAAGAAATTTGTCAAATATTTACAAAGTAATTGCAAAATCTGACAATAAAAGAATTTTTCTTGTTCCTTGATAAAGATGTAATTTTTTTAATGTTGTGAAAACTTGCTGAATTTAATAACTTTTTTCATGTTTTATTTTCTTATGTAATTGGAAAAATAAACAAATGGTTTGTAATATTAATTTATAAAATTTATTCATTTTAAAGTAATTGGCATGGAAAAAGTTTATTACTTTTCCTCTCTCTAGAAAACTGGTAAAATTACGTCAATTTATTGAGAAAAGACTGCAATTTATGTTCTATAAATGTATAATATTATTATAAATATTTTGTAAAAGATAAATGGTTGCCCCCCCCCCATAACCGTGGACTTATGAAAGCAAAAAAGATGCATTATAATGCATCTTATAAGAGCAGAGGTTAAATCTTCCCACCTCTTACCCTTGGTGTCTTTTGAAAAGATGCGATCAACTTTCCCACTTAAAATTTGTGGATATTTTTCAAAATAATCCAACATAATTTCGAATTGGGAAGCAAATGTACGCTTCGCCATAGTTCCTTTGGCGATTCAAAACTCGAACTGAATCTGAAACCATAAACAAAAATATCGCATGATTTGCTGCGCGCGCAGCAGAAATACGTCACTTCCTAGCGTAAAGCGAGATGTTCGAAACGACCGAGGTACGAGAATCAGACCCCTTCTTTCGGTCGAGAAAAAGCCATTAACGTCTCGCGGTCGAAAGGCGAAACGCTCCCAACCCAACCGGGGTACGAGAATAGACCCGTTAGGCTGTGCTGCAGCGACCGCGGAGGACCAGTGGTAAGGTATCGGCTTCGAGATTGGAGGAACCAGGCCAGGGTTGTTATAATTCGTCCGATGGAGGGGGGGGGCAAGGTCTCCCCGACAAAAGGGACACGACCTGCTGTACAAGGGGGAGGGCGTACTAATGACCCTCCCAAGTTTTTTCCAGATCTTAAGTTATCTTCTAGTTGAATATCCAGTTGCGTAAAAGAGGGTACAAAAATTTGCCCCGACGTGGAGCACAGCATCTACGACAGGGGGTCCTGGTCCCCGGATCCCAATTGGCGCCACCCCTGGTTTCAGATCCGATTCCTTATGAAGTCTGTTATATATGTGGGGCTGGTCGTCCACGTTACATCTGCTGTCAAGGGACTCGCATCAAGGTGGTGGGCGTGGACGTTTGGAGAAGGGGCCGCAGGATCAAATGTCGTACTTATCATTTGACTACGGTTCAAAACTTTTTAAAAATTTCCAATGGCAAGGCAAAAAGGTTACAAAAGAACGTGTAACAAAAACAGAAGACCGAAGTCATTGCCCCAAGAGCTCTCTCGCTTCCCAATATCTCGATACCTCCATAAGTCCTTGAAGAACCCCACATCGGAGCAGGTGGCCCCTTTTCATTACTTCTCCAGAATCACATAGTGGGCAAAAAGGTTCGGTAGAAATGCCTAAGCGGTGCAGATAAGCGGCAAGGCAATCGTGTCCAGTGGTCAGAGGAAGGCTGCAACTGTATCATGTCTAGGTTTGTCAGGTATAGAAGAAGGGCTAACCCTCCTCCAACTTTTTAAAGCTGTACGAGTCTGAAGATCCCGCAAGGAATTAGGTCTGCCCCGTAGAATGCCAACAAACACGAGCACGCGTGTTCCCTCTTCACTTGTTACACCCAACACTCACTTGTACACACTCAATCTACCTTTATTATTATTAGAAGTTAATTATTATTAGATGAAGCATTATCACAAATTATGTGTAAAGTAAATTTTTAAAAATTTGTCAAATTTTTAAAAAAATGTGCAATGAATTAATCTGATGTCAATGGGAATGTAATTTTTTTCATTGAGATGGCGTAAAGTTTTCCCTGTGTGATTGTTTTTCAGGAGTTATTAACCAAAAACGTCAAAATTTCGTTTAATTTTTACTTGATTAAGAATTTAGTTGAAATTTCGAAATAGATCACGAGGTGTGTATCGTGACTCCCTAGGTAGGTTGAATGCAAATTTGGCGTTAATTTGTCCGACCTTCCTATCAACAAAGTGAAGAGATAGACAAATAAAAACTGGTAGGTGATCTCTAACACAAAACTTAAAAACATAATGAGCTAGATGGATGGAATTTGGCATATCGAATTATCGAATATTTAAGACTAGAATTGCAGATTTGCATCAAATTTTTAAACAAATCCCTCAACGGGTTGAATGTCTGACAGTCTGTCTATTCATAGGAATGTGAACACGATAACTGGGAAACGCAATGAGTTAGATGAGTGAAATTGAGTGTGTTATCTTGACATCAGAATAATGGACTTGTATCAAATTTTCGATCCAGTTGGTCAAAGGGGAAGAGGTTCAAAATGCATACTCGATTTTATTCTTTATACGGCGAAGTTAATACGGTAACGCTCTTCATTATTGTAGTATATATGGGAGTCGAGGAAAAAACGCTTCCGCTGTTTTAATATATTCGTGCGGTGTGAAAACTATTTAGGTCTAGTGATTATTTAAGTAAAAAAAGGTCTTTAATGAAGAAAAAATTTGATCTAGAAAGTTAACATTTCCCTTAAGTTTTAATAATTAAAAACTAATTAAAATACTCTGAAATCTAATTAAAGGTCTGATTAAAATTTGGTAACTCAGGATCTGATCAGTGGCGTAACTAGGGTGGGGCAGGCAGGGCAAGTACCCTGGGCGCCATTATCAGGAGGCGCAAAATTAAAAAATCAGTTACTTTAAGAGAAAAGTACGTTTTTTTAAAAATTCTTATTTCTCAGATTCTTAAGAATTAAAGTGGTTCCAATCAAGTATGGAAAAACATAGAGGATGCAGTCCTTTTCACAGTCTGGGAAGCAACTCACTCTAGGTTTCTCAAAACAAAATAGCAAATAGTTTTAAATTACAAAGATCTGATGACCAAAACCCATTTTGCGAAAAAGATCGTTAAGGTACTTTTCAAAGATTTGTGTCCCGGTAGGGGAAGGGGGGGTATACTGGACCATCCTCAGATAGTATTAGTTAAGGGGAGATATTGATTAACTTCACAAGGTGTCTAGAGCCTGTGGTTTACGGTCCTTGTTTCTCAAGGTAGGGTTGAACTTAAATGTTATACCTCTGTGTTCATACTGATTGGCTATCGACTTCTTCCGAAGTTCGTAACAAATCATTAGGATTAAATTCTTATTCCTACTTTCAAACAGCAAAGTAAGGCAAGGAAACAAATATTTCTACTTGTTTGGTGATGTGTAAAGAGAATACATTCCAAGTTGTCAATATTTAGAGTTTGTAGAGATAAAAAGTAATGTATATAATTTTTTTAATAGTATTCGTATTTGTGGGAATTTTTCAGTGTATTAGATTATTTGTATACATTCTATCTTAAGTTTTAACCCTTCGTTAGGTGCGTGAAATTTTGTTACACGGTTTACTCGAGTGGAATAGATATGTCCCCCATTTTCTCTTCCCTTTCTTCTAAAAGTATTTTTTTAGCAGAAAAATATATCAGTCCCAAATTACAGAATAGACATCTAAGAAATTCAAAAAAGAGCAAATATAATTTTAGGTAACTATTTATAATATTTTTACAGAGATTACAAAAATACTCTAAAAAATCACAACATTTTTACATATACTTCTTTTAAATGTTAACCATAGGCTCGACTATAGCATTTTTGACAATATTTTTGAGTAGTTTTGTCCCTATTTCTTCCAAAGAATTTCCATCTACCTTTATTTTCATTGACTTTTGTTTTTTTTTTGGTCTTGTGCTGTTGATTTCTAACATAAGATTTGCTCCTTTTTTCCCTCCACTGAAAGGCGGGCAATGTACAACTCTGCATGGAATTTGAAATACAATGAGTATTTATCTGAAATTTTCGATGACATCAAGTCATTTCATATCCCTATCGATATTATTCTGTTAGAAAATCATAAAAGCGTTAATAGTAGAGGTGTTTCAAATGTTGTAAGAAAGAATCACAATTCAAAGAAAAGTATTGCTTGAGACATCTTTTTTACGCATAGATGATCAAGAACAACTCCTTCCAAAATTTTAACAATTTTTTAAAAATATCATTAAATATAATTTAGAACTATAGTTTTTACTGTTGAAATTTTAGACATCCTCTCTCATTTTTTCATTAAATATTTAAATAATTTGTTTTTATTTTGTTAAAAATGATAATCATATTTCAGATAACTTTTTAATCAAAAATTTTACTTTATATAAGCTATGAAGTCTTTCTCTCTTAGATTTTAAGCACAAGGTAACTTTGAGGGGATTAGATTTACCATCCGATATTTATTAAGTGTATACGAAATACTTAGGAGATTTCCATAATTTCTAAGATTATAGATATTTTTAACTGTGCATTTCTTAAGAAAAAAAAAAACTGAGTTATATTTATTTTAAGAGTCAATATATTTGTAGTTATTAATTTAGGTTATTCATTCATGCGATATAAATAATTAAATATAAAATTTCTAATCACTTGATTAATACCATTATTGTAATAACCATCAGAATCGTGTGCGACTTGAATGGCTAAAAATCGTTATATATATCATATATATAGTTTTATTGCCAAGAAATTAAACTTTTTAGATATGTTTCAGCTAATGGGTGCAACAGTTTTCTTCCTGTGTTTGTTACTATGAAAGCTATTTGACGTTACGAAATTGATACAATAAATTTGATGAGTGAATCAGCTGCCGAAGATGGCTATATCATATTAATTCAAAAACGTTTTATGTATTATTATTTCAGTTTAATTGTAATTTCAATGTCAGCACTCCCTGGCATAAAGTATTTGGTGCGAGGAGATATATTGATTGCAGTATTAAAAAAGGCGGAAGGGAAGGGTGCTGGTGCAATTTTGGGATTTGCCCTGAGCGCCATTTTATATAGGTACGCCGCTGGATCTGACGGTTTGTTTTGTAAAGTGCCAAAAAACAGACGCACATTTTCTTCTACTATTATTAAAGATTTATATTCTAAATTGCTTTTCTGATACATTATTAGTTATTATATGATTTAGATTTTGGATTGTGCTACTTTTATACAACTGATGTCATTTTTTTCAGAACGCCATGACATGCTATTCTTTTTTAGTTTTCTGAATGAATTTTAACTTCTTGACCGCCACTGCAATTTTTATGAATTTCGAAATTTAGAATGATACATGCCTTCCACGGCATTATAATTTTTGTTGCGGAATATTTAAAATAAGATATCATTAAGAAGTTTCAGAAAATTACCAGATTCTTTTAGTCGATTATTTGAAGGTTTATTCTGTAAGAGCCGTCATATCAATTACAAAAATCAGTTCAGCAAACGATTTTTAAAGAGTTACAAGACTGTTTATACGTCGCGTGCTTTCTTGATTTTCCAAACAATCGGCATAACACCACAATAATGGATTGGGAATGTGCAATAATTTACATTTGGAATAAAGGATATGATAAATTTAATAAATTTTTAAGCACCTGAACAAATACTTTCTAGCTACTTTCTCATTAAAGACAATTTAAAAACCAATGGTTACAGTTTTCGTCCTGGACCAATTAATTTTAACGCCGTTTCTCTGAAATAACAGTTTAAAATATTTATGGAAAAAATGCATTACTTTGTGTGCTGGAGCTAATAGAAAGCGAAAGTAAACAAATACCATGTAAGGTGTGCTGATAAAATGCTAATAAGAAAGTTTGGAAAGTTTTATTGATCTCAAGTTATTGTTTCGTATAACGTGTTACAGCCAATTCACAATGCGACAAGCATTTCAAAATTATATGAAGAATTTAGAAATATTCCGCTTCATTTTCTTCATTGAAGCACACGTTTTCATTGAAGCGTAAAGTAAGTTATTCTCTTCTTGTTTTACAGCATTTTGATTTGCTGAATATCACATTACTTGCAATAAAATAATTATTTCCCCCAAATAAAAACAATTAATAGTTGTAAAATGAATTTTAATTATTTTATTTATACAATTTCAAAATTGCTGCAATTATTTTGAAAATTAATTGGCTTAGGATTGGTGGATAGACTTGTCTCCTAATGTCTAAGTCCCCAAGTTCCGCAAGTCAGACATCATTTGTATTAAAATGTTACACTTAGTTTTCTTAATATTTTTTCTTTCATAGAGTTATTATCGTAAATAACACGAATTCATTTCGTTAAAAATAAAATTTTGATTCCCTACTTATGTTTGTGGATTAGGTGTGCTATTTATTCGACGATAGAAAAACTTTGCAATGCAAAGAGCAACACTGTGCAATGATAAAAATCTTTATTTTTTTATTTGTAACGTTTATTCTGTACTAACATTTTATAATCAGGAAAATTTCATCGTTTATATATTGAATTCAACCTTAGCTCAAAAGCAAATATTTTTCTTTTAATTGCAGAATTGGACATTTTTATTAGATTTTCGCATTGTGTATTTTATTTTGTTACAACAAATAAACCTGTTCTGCGTCTATTATTTCATAATAATAAGTAGCGAAGTTTTCCAGATTCATTTTAATTTAAAACGTAAAGGTACTCCATTAAAATAGAAATAGAATGTGCATTCATCAGTTCCTATAGTAGCAATAAATTTTATTAAATAATACATAGCCTTAATAGGTTTTTTAATCTTGGAATCTATTTAAATTTTTATATAGTTTTTCAGAAATATATTCATCCGTGAAAGAAAGTGATTTCATCTAGTGCGACATGGAAAACTACAACTGGACAAATTATGGTACAATTAGAAGAAAAGAAGCACGAGAGTCAAAGGTAAGAAAAACTTTGATAAGATATGTTTTCAGAAATTTCATAATAAAAATCTACAATATTCACGGGACCAAACTATGTTTTATTTTTTTACACTTTCATCATCTTGATTTGTTTCATTTTTGTAAGATAGAATTTTTTTTTATCAATTTTTCAATCATTTCATTATGTTCTAGTGTTTTGAAATTTTGTACACTTGATACAAAACGATTGGTACGAAACTTATTGCGCCTCGATCACAATACATTAATTTAATATTTTCAGAACTGATATATCAGTTAATCGCTAAATTTAATAAAATATTGATTCCAAGCATGGGGCGCCACCTGGTGGGGCATTTAAGAAAAAAATGATTTTAAGATTTTTTAAAATATATAATAATGAATTATAAATTAAATACTAGAAGGTGTTGTGAAAAGTTTATGATTTAGGTTTACTTTTTGTATTTGATATTATTAATAGAATTATAACTTATGAACTTTAAAATTTGCTAATTGTACCTTTTTACTCTCAGTATCTAGTTATCTGAAGAAACAATACTCCTTTTACTAAACTCACTTACCTCTTGATTCATAGGATTGTATGACATTTGCGTACGTTACGTTTCCGTACAACTCATTAAGGCGCAATAAATCTTCTGTAGGTCATCCCACAAGAGGGGTTAGTGTAGGTTTGCTAGAATTCTATCTCTTAGCAAGTATGTTTGGCGAGCGGACCCAAAAAAGAGAAAGTTTCTCTGGACTTCATAAGAGATAGATGTTTAAAAGTCTCTTAAATATTCCTGAGAGAACTTATATAAATAATTTAACATATTAATGAAATGCGATCGGACAGTCTAAAGGTATAGAAATTCTTAATTTATATAGTTTTCTCCTAAATTTTTATGAAAATACAAAGGAAAAACTAAATCATTTAAAATCATGTAAGTGAATGCAAATAAAAGATTAAAACAAAAAATAAAACCTTCATATTTTTCATAAAAAATATGCTTTTTAATATTAGTTATTTATATTTTTATATAATATTAGCCGCTTTTGGCGACCCACTGGTTAGACCATCATTTTAATAACATTCATTTCGTCTATAAATTAACTAGAATTTAATTATAAACTCATATAATTTTTGGAAAGCTGTAAGCGCTAACATCTCTATTAGTGTGTTTATTGGCGCTCTACATGTCAGATTGTCAAACTCAGAGCTATCAATTTTCACACAGATATACTCTGAAAGGAGGGAAGATGCACCACAGAGAGGCATTTTAAAATATTATTAAATATAAAATATGTTATTTAAAATAATCAAGAATAAAATACTTAAAAATCAAACTAAATACTAAAACAAAGTAAAAAAAACTAAAAAAATGCAGTTTATTCTATTTTTAATTACTGTAATTTTGATTTATCGAGCATAAATAAAAATAGTATTTACTTTGCATTCTGAAGTCTTAACTTCTTTCACTTCCTCGAACTGAATGAATTATTTTACATATTTTTTTAATTCATTAAAATTTTTGGTTTGTATCTTTTACTGCCAGCAATATATTTCGTTTACCATTCAATGATGCATCTAGAATAAGATTAAGCTTTAACTTATTTAATATCTCCCACAGATTTTCATTGCAGCAACTGATCAATTGCGTGAAATATTTATGTTTCTCTCACTTGTCACTCATTTTCTACCATTTAATAAGTCGCAGTTGTTATAATTCGGGTTTCTTTTCTTTTGAACATATCGAGTAAGACAAAATGAGAAAAAGAAAAACTTATTGTTTTCAAAATTCAACATTTGGAAAAATTTTGGCATCTTACTTAAATGATTTTCTTAAAATAATTGTCTCGATATTGTTTTGGGGAAATATAGTTTCTTTTTCCAAGACATTTTATTTAGTATTTTCACCAATAATAATTCAAACAAAAAAAAATAATTTCTTTCGTTCAATATTTATTTCGACTACAATATTATACAAATATACTTAATATTAAAATATTTCTTAAAAAAATACCTTTATCAACATCTTTATTTAAAAAAAAAAGACGTTGAAAAACCTAAAACATTTTCGCATAAATTTTAATTTCCATTAAATTTATATTTTTCCGTCCTATATAAATAGCATGTTTTTATATAACATAGTTACGTTTCTAGTCACCCGTAAAATTTTGATGCTAAAAAGACAGAACAACGCCTTGCATTCTGCTAGTATTATGTACGAGAAGAAATATCATCCCATAATTTTCGAATGTCAAATTTCGCCAAATGTCACGATTGAAGATAATGTTTAAAGTGTTGCAACCACTGCAGAAACGTGTTCTTATCAGTTGCAAAAACGTCTGTCAAAAGAGCGTTAATGGACAGTTTTATGACTTGTACGGAAACGTATATGTACGGAAAAGTCACTATACCATTCATAGCATCTTAGATCTTAAATCATAATTACATGTGCAAGGCAAGTATAATAGCATTTGATCATATAAACAACTAATTCATCTCCAGTCGCAATCTAGCATTTAATTTTCTACTATACTCTAACATTTATACTTAAACTGTCATATCATATGATGAATGAATCTTACACTCAAATAAATCACCTTGACATTCAGACACTGAGATCTAGCAAAGGCGAAGCTTGATTTAATTTAAGTTTATAATTTACCCCTGAAACATTATCCGTATTCATTTCCAAATAAAACCACATAAAAGAAATCATGGCGTTGTGTCTTTTAATATATAATTAGATGTTATATTTTTATGTTAACCCAGGTACATTCCAAATAGCTACCTCCATCGTTATCATTAAGGTAGTGAAGAAAAATCAGAGACCAAATTACACTAAACCAATACGTTTATTAAAATGAAATTAATCCTACCATCTTACAAAAATTCACATCTCTCATTTGCCTTATAATCAATGTCAATACATCTCATAAATATCAAAATACAAACACTAAAACAAAAAGGAATAAAACACAATAATAAGAAAATAATTCAATGTTTATGTATTAATTTAGCTTAGGGTCGACCCAGTGTTTATAAAAGACACCTCAATCACATTCAAAATCAAACTGATTTCTACTGCATCTTCAACATTAAGTTTGCTGCATTAATATTAAGCTCATATAAAATACATTTTTAGATAGTGGCCACTAACAGTTTAATTATTAATTTTAATCTTTACTTAACTTAATCTAATATTTTGATTCATATTCTTGTTAATACTTTACCAACTCGCCCTATTATTATACTAATTTTCTTTTCACTAATTAACAAGCATGACTATATGTATGAACATTGTTCTTCCAACTAAAACACATTCTTTTAAAAATGTCATATTGATCCATAAATTGACTCATAATTAAAAACAAAACCTTCTGAAAAATATCGATAAAATCATGTCTTGCTTTTACAAATAAATTGTTGACAACATGTACTAATAATAAATTAACTTCTTAATTTCAATTTACATGAATCCTTATTTACCATTTTTTAAAACAGTACAATATTGCTAAATGCAAGGATTATATATATATATATATATATATATATATATATATATATATATATATATATGATGCATTACATTGCCAACTAACTTTATCAAAACTCATGTTATAGAAATTTATTTACCTTATTTAAAATAAAATTTCAATTTAACACATCTGGAAATAACTACTTCATTTTCAAGCTTCATCCGATTAAAATAAATAGAACATAATACTTATTAGGAATTTTAATGCTGATCAACCTTTAGCGGAATCATATCAATATTAATTTATCTTTAGATGCAACACAACAGAACAATCCTGCTCACTAAAACAAGGATCTTTTATATCTGATTAAAACTTGATTCAAAATAGTAGGTCAAAACTTAGATGTATCAGCAACATCACGTGAAGAATCCAGGAACACAAACCCCACAGATTATAATATTGTTCACTTTGTCTATACCTGCGCATAGGATCTGGCATTTGTTTCATAGGTCACAAGTTTAATGAGTTTTGATTTTTTTTTATTTTTGTTGCACTGGTGGTTCCGCGGTAAGTAATGATAGGGAGAAAGCAAAATTCACGCAGCATATATTTTTATGTAGCTGTGGCCTCATCACGCTATTATTCTACGTGATTCGATCCCATAACGGGAATGGGTCTTGACACACGATAAATAACATGCTCATGTATTTTCTCGTCGGGTTGATCGGTGATGATCATCGGCATTTGCCATAACTCCGACAGGGAATATTGCATGTGGCCATTTAGTCCGCGAATATTTAGTGATGAAGGAGATGCTCCAATATGAGGTTTCACTTCACGCTCCGTACGGCTCTCAGAGCTATACCATGTCCGCATGGGTTGTCACATCGCAGAAACGCACGCCACTTCCTTCAGGCACCCCGGGCCCTAGCCCGAGAAAACACCGCTATTTCCCCCTCAGCTTTATTGCATTCTCCTTTCTTCAAAGCCAAAAACGCTCTGTCTGATCCAAACTCCCATTTTTTTCAAAAACACCCCTCTTTGGCGGCTCAGAAACCAAAATTTTGCCAATCTATGTGTTGTCCCTGGCAATTAATATTGTAAACCTAAAAACCGACGACAGACACATTCCAGAAAACAAACCCAAACGGGTGAAAACACGAAAATTCCCAGTTCAAAAGGTCAGGGAAAAGAGAGAGGAATCCTGCTTTCTTCGAGGGAAACAGCAAATTTAGATGGCCAATTTCTCAAGGGATTAGGTAAAGAACTCCACAGCTGTTAGGAATGGGACAGACTGTCGTGGGACGGGGCGCAAGGGCCCTCCCGGGATGAAAAAAAAGAGGAATGATCCTCTATAGACGACTATCCCACTTGAAGTTGAGAAAAAGAAAAAGACTGTCTGATATTTATTTTCGCCTTTAATTTCGTATTTTACAAAGCTTTTGAATATTATTAATAGTTAAAAAATTTTAAACAACTAGAATACAATAATTATATCAGAGTTTAATTAATTTTGATAAATTCCCAATCCAAGAAAACTCTACACAATAAAGGTATAAAATAGTTAAAATAAAAAAATTCTGCTTTCTTATTCAGTAACCAAAGTGAGTTTTCAGAAACCTTTTTTATTACATTTATGCAGAAGGAAGACAGAATGCTTCGAGAAAAAAAGAGATACCTTTTCAAGATCAATCAGTATAAATACCAGTCCTTCGGTCCTTACTTGAAAAACATCCTGAAGACATCTCTCATCACCAGTATCCCCGAGATTGCGGCAAACAAGAGCTGGACGAAGAGAATCATCAAGATAACGGTCTTCATCATGTGCCTCATTGGGTTTCTTTACCAAACGATGAATTTTTTGCAGATGTACTGGGCCTATCCAACGGTTGTCAATGTCTATGTTACTAATCCCTTTGAGATAGTCCAGCCAGCCGTGACTATATGCAATTATAACAGGTGAGCAGTAACAAAAAATGAATTTTTTTGCAGTACTAGAACAAGTACATTAACACACATTACATTGCATTTTTGCCTTAAAGAAATAACTTTCAAAGTGAAGTAGAATGATTTCAAATGAAGTAATATACTGAGTGACCACTCTAATTATAGCCCAGCAGCTAATTTCTTAACCGTGAGAGATAGGCGTATTCTTCGAATTGGAAAAATACAGGGTGACCGGGAAAAGTCTTTATTATTCTAAACATTAATAAAAAAATACGAAAAGGTGAAATGAAATGCAGCTTGAGGCAAAAGAAAATAGAAATCTAACCATATTTTTACAGTACATTCATTGTAGCTCTACTTGAGCTCAATGAAATTATGACTGGAAGAATGTCCATTGTCCAGTCTATACTCAATTTCCCACCAAGTATTTTTAAATTTTTCCCGTGTCTTTAAACTTCTAAATCAGAGGTTCCCAACCTGTGGTACGCGTACCCCTGGGGTACGCGAAGTGCTAGTTGGGGGTACGCGAAATCAAAGTTGGTAATGACGGAAACAAGAAAACATAAAGAATTAAAAAGTTTACAGAATTTTGTTTCCCCAAGTTAATACTTGCTTTACCACTTTAATACTTTAATAACTATACTACTTGAAAAATTAATTATTAAAGAGTGTAATTTTTAACGAGCCTTATAGGTTAATGCGAAATTATTACAATACTGATTTCATTTTTTCTGGCGTTGAACTAATAATATTGTAAAAGTGCAATAAAATGTAAAATAACAAATAAGTCCAGCAAATGTTATTAATTCGAGTCATTTGACTCTTAAGCTAACATAAGCCCTTAACATTATTGATAAAATCTTCTTTGTTTGGTGAAGGGGGAGGATATGACAGTAGGGGGTACGCGAAATTAAAAAAAAAATTAACAAGTGGTACGCGAGGGAATAAAGGTTGGGAGCCCCTGTTCTACATCCACGCATAAGATGAAGGCACACTTGGTGAACTTCTATGGCACATTAGGTGAAACTTTATTTGCACGGTTTTCAGTGATTTTTTTTTCCCGCTAACAACACACATTACTTTTCTCCTGAGACGGTCGCCATTTTCGTTTCGAATTACAGCTGCCAAGTAATTAGTGTCATCTAAGTAGAAAAAAAAAAACCCTATTAGAATTCTTCATTCTTTTGCCGGAAACTGCGTTTCATTTCCCCTTTTCGAATTTTTGTTATTAATCTTTAAAATAATAAAGATCTTTCTCGGACATTTTGTACTTTAAATAACGTGAATAATTGTATTTTATGTTGTAAGAGTCCATAAACGCACTACTGAAAAAAATTACAAAGTCGAAATTGTTATACAGTCCTATTAGTCATATTTAGTAAAATATTTTTGACACACTAAAATTTTAAACAAAAAAGTTGCCCTCTTCTGCGACAAAAACTGACCGAGTTATGAAGATTTGAATATCACCATCTTAGAAGATTTTAAACCATTCTAATGGCCGCCTCGAGGAAAATCCTCCAAACAATAATGGGCAGCTCTTACACGGAGTTGTTGTTGCTTGTCATAAATTCAGAAAATTCAAAGCTTCATAACTCGGTCAGTTTTAATCGCCGAAGAGCGGAACTTTTTCTTTTGTTTAAAATGTTAGTGCGTCAGGAATATTTCACAAAACATGACTATTTGGACAGGGATATTATAGAAAGACTTCATAATTTGTTCAGCAGTAAATTTAATGACTCAAATAATTATATTTTGCGTTGTTTATGTTATTCAAAGCGTTTCTTCATTTTGAAATATATGCCTATCTCTAACGGTTTAAAAATGAGCCTTTGGGTCACGATTGGAGTGGACACCCTGTACATCTTTAAATAAAGCAAAGCAACAATGAGTAAAGACAGAGATCGATACTTCTACATAATTACGTCTAGTTCTGAAGTAGTTCAGATATAATAAGTATACTGGATGATTCAAAATTCAACGTACAAATTGTTTTGGAGGGTAGAAAGCCAGAATAACGTGGGAATGTATGGCCGGAAACAGCATCTGGATGTGCTAGGGCAGCGGTTCCCAACCATTATTTCCTCCTGTGCCCCTTGATGAGGTATTTTATTATTGAGTACCCCCGCATACACCCTTCCGTACAAAGAAGTGTTCTTAATAGTGTTAAGATTAGCTTAAGAGTCAAACGACTCGAATTAATGAAAGTTGTAGGATTTATTTTAGATTTTATTCCATTTTTTATAATAGCATTAGTTTTACATCCTAATAAATGAAACATTGTTTGAATAATTTCTCATGGACTTATGATGAAAGCTAATAATTACTTATCGTTATATTCAACTATTAAAACGGAAGACGATTTCATTGCAATCCTTGAGTTTGTGCATGCAGGTGAGTGTTAGAAAATAAGTTTCGAACAAAGACAGATGTAATCGAGTGCCTGGTTTAGTTCAGTTTAATTATATTAACGTCCCGATTTTGAAACAACACGAGGGCTATTTTGGGACGGACGTCATAATTTTGAGCCGCGGTCGGATGACGAGGACGGTATCTGAGTTGGCATCCCCTCTCCAAACTTACACACCTAACCAACGGGAGGACGATTGGCCACTATGTAAGATTTAGCGTGCAGCGGGCCCCATACACGACGGATCATCGGTGGATTGGGGTTTCGAACCTGGAACCCTCGGCCCCGAAGCCTTACCACTAGGTCACAGCAGACCTTCGTGTTCGAAGCTGCATCAAGCTTAGTTCGATATTTTTTACTAATATAAGAATGAGACGTAAATGCTCTTCCGACAAGTTTTGTGTTCGTGAAAGGTATCAAATATTTTATTGCTTTAGCACTGAGTTCCTGCTACTCTTCTTTCATTGCTACTCAGTAGGTTTTCGGACTTCCAAAACTTTCACTTTTTCACACGAGCTCGGTGAAACAGATTTTTTTTCATTTTGATCCCTTGTGTTTTGTATTTTCCACCATTACCACCATTACTTTCCCGTACTCCTGACTAGTCCGAAGGCGTACCTTCAGGGGTACGCATCGCAAGTTGGAAGTTTCTGAGCTAGGCGATGCGCGAAGTTGCAGGGATGATTAACCAGGACGGTGCATACGTCCACTTTCACAACTGCTCAGAGTTCTTATCATTCACACAGTGTCGGCTCGTGCGTTGTAGCGGTGAGGGTGCTGTAGCCTATCCAACATGATATCTTTCGGCTTAATTTGGATTTTGTCTTCTCTAATTAATTGTGAATAATTTAATTACTAGGCAATAAAAAAATGCATGATTTTTGACTTGATGTAGGAAGTCCTTTGAACAATCACTTTAAGTACTCCAAAAGTTAGTTGTTGATGCTGCGTCCTACTCGCCATTATCGTATCTGCCGTGCTGTGTACGTCTTGTAATTTTGTTATTCATGCAAATGGGTGTTGTGCTATTATAAATATGAATTCCATTAAATCTGTGCTGTACATTTTATCTGGCGTATCCTTTTCTTTAAAGCCGGTCATTTATGAATGCCTCACTCCATTCCATTCCATTTTGTTTACCTATCTATTTAGGCAGCTCCACGCAATGCAAAAACCATTCGCTACAGATCACTTCTATCCCGTACTGCACCTATTTACGATCGTTTCAAAACGCGAAGCCCAGCCTGCTTTCATTTTTCCTAGAGCGAGAGAACCTCCCCTCTCCCCTACGTATGAACACCGGTTCGCATTTCAGCATTTTTGGCTCGAACAGTGGCCTCCCTTGAGCTCAGAAACGGGGAGGGCTGCAAAAAAATGATTATCAAGAGAATACAATTTTAAAAGCTACTTTATCTCCAAATAGACCAAATTTTTAAATTCCAAATCCAGATGTGAAAGTTCGTGCTTTTCAAACAAAGTAAATAATCCGCATATGACACTTTCTATTAGTTTTACTAACAAAAATTAAAGTAAATGTTGATGTGACTATTCCTCTGACGAAAAAAAATAATAATCGGAGCTCCACATATACACTTCCATCATTTCCCAGTTCACTAGATAACACTCTTCCAAAAATGAATATCAAATAACTCATATACAGAAAATTTATTTTTAAGCTAAAACATATTAAATACATTTTTTTACTGAAATACTCTAAAAATTTGAAAGTTTTAGAATAGTAGTAACAACACGAACCGAAAGCGAAACTCATAAACAGCCAATGAGATTGCAACTTCCGCGAGAGTGAGGGAAAAAAGATAAATCTATTAAAAAGAGCATTTTTTCCGTTCAGTTGGCTCCGTGCCAGCCAGAGCTGAGTTGACTTTCAGCCCATAGCTCATCTCAGTTAAAGGAAAAGAAGAGTTAACTCTTCTTTTCCTTTAACGGAGTGAAAAAGCAATTGCTTTTTCACTCCGGATTTTCTGCTCAGAGAACGGATTTTGGGGGAGGGGGCAAATTATTTTGCAGCTCAGACCTGCGTCTCTCTTGGATTGGATTGATTTTATGCCTTTATTTCAATTTATTTTCATTTTCGCAAGTCATTGAACTCTGAAAGTGGAAAATTACGCCAATAAGATTAAAAACGAAAAATTCAAGTTTAAAAAATAAATTCAGGGGGTGCTGCAGCTTTGCAGCCCTAATGGACGAGCTGCCACTGGGCTCGGCAGTCCATATGGTGCGGTTTGGATATCCAGACTGGTTGGATATCCAAACTTCCGATCACACCGCTCCAATTCCCGTCGGTTTTTTTGAATTCAAGTCTGGTTTTCGCGTGGAGAGGTCGAATTTGGGTGGAGGAGCGCTCTTGAGCCTATATCTTACTTAATTCACTGACAAAGAGCATCCTGTAACTGCCCCACTTTGCGTTTCCAACCAAATGTTTTATTGCAAAACTGACTTGCCAGACCAGTGGCTAAGCCCCGGGCGCCAGTTTTTGGGCTCCATGGAGTCAAAACATTACTCGTTTATGCTATTTTTAAAGGAAAATAAGATGAAGGAGCGTAAAAATAAAGCCATACCCCTGTTGCCATTTGCGTTTGTTAAGCCACTAATGACGACTGGAATAAAAAAATCACATTATTTTCCCGACGCCATTTACCCTCGCTACGCCACTGGCCATGGTGACAAAATGTTAACGTATTTGTAGTATAAAGATAATTAAATAAGTTAAATTAGTAAATAAAGAAATTTTAAAATAAATTTAAACATGCATTACAAAATTCAAACAATGCTTAAATAGCGCGCAATACGCCCCTGCATGCAACAAACAAAAGAAGTCATTGATAATTCAAAGAAAGTAAAAACCACGAAATAAACTCTGATAGAATCGAATTAAACAGATAAGGAATCCATTCTAGTCCACTTTTTCAAGGGCTATAGACTAAATTCGAAATGGATTCAAATTGAATCCAATCCAAATGGATTCAAATTGAATCCACTTCAAGTTTAGTCTATAGCCCTTGAAAAAGTGGACTAGAATAAATTCCTTGTCTGTTTAATTCGATTCTATCAGATTATTTCGTGGTTTTTACTTTCTTTGAATTATCATTAACGTATTTATGTTACTTTTTAATGCGATTAGGGGACAATAAAGTATCATGCCCTGGGCTCCGTTTATACAAGCTAAACTTATTATGACGGGGAGGGGTGACGAAAAATTTTAAGACCCGGGCGTCACTTAACCTCGCTACGCCACTGTGCCTGACCTATCCTTAAAGTTTATAAACGACTTTCCGCGACATCCTGAATTTACTCTACTCGAAGATTATTAAATACAGCATATAGATAGTATAAATATTTATACAGAAAAATATATAAATATTATTCATTTGAAATAACCGATTTTAAATCCTTGAATGTGAATTAAAATATTCTTTTTCACTTTTCAGGAAACGAAGAACCTTTATATGTACTCTACCCGACAATGAATGCGTGTTTCTGAATGCTGAAGAGTTTTGCAGAATTTATCCACAATACTGCCCTCATCTGGACCCTAAGCAAGCCTTCACTGGGGTAAGTCGGTTTGAATTTAACATATCAATAAAGGGAAGTGTGGTGGACGTTTACTTACTCGAAGCTGATGGGAGCAAAGTGAAAATTCGATTTATCCAAAAATCGGAATTAAGAATTAAGAGTATAAAAAACTGAAGTAAAAGTTTCTTTTTAATGTTTAACAATTTTAATAAATGATGCATAATTAATAAATCAACCGTAAATTACTTTAATAAATAAAATGATGATATTCATAGTTAAATTTTTAAATAATGTTAACAAATATGTAGATAATTTTTATAAATAAACAGTAAACAGCCTTCTGAACACAACCATTGTGAAAAGAAACTTCAAAATAAACAGTTCAATTGCCCTCCAAACTGTTCACAATTTCTACAAAAACTATTCACTTGCAGTCACGGAGGGTGCAAGGTATGACGTATTTAACTACGAAAACAATTCAGGAATAATTGCAATTTTTTCAAGTTCTTAGTTTCGACTTCGAACGAACCAAAATAAATTCGAAATACAGGCGATATTTTAAGATTATACTAGTAGGAAATTCAAGCATCGGAGAAAATTTTTAATTACCGAAGCGTTCAAATTAAAAACATTAGAGTCAGCCAAATTCTACGTATTTTTTTATGTATTACTCTATTATGTAAAACTCTATTGTATGACAATTATATCCACACGACATCAACGATGCATTACGATGGATCACATATATCTTTTGTTTATGGCAGGAAAACAGTCCATAAAAATGCATCCCAGGACGTTCTACAACTAAAACTCAACAAAAATGCGTTTCATCGTCTTTCAGCTGTTTGTTTGGTTTCCCTGTTTTATTCCCAATAACATTACAATAGTGTACAATATTATAATATTGCACATTATTCACGATACGTTCAGTTTTAGACAGTGATGCTCAACATGGAAGGTTACTGAGAATAACAAAAAGGGAACCCAAATCGAATTTAAAGCACCTATTTAACACAACGCTGTTTTAAGGATTTTTCTCCGCATATGTATTATATAATTATAATATAATAATACTATAACTAAACTCTGTATCACTACATTAATCTGTAGTTTATTCTGATTTAGTTATGAATTGCATAGATGGAGGCGTGGACTAGGTGTTTTCAAAGATTAAGATAAAAATGGAATCGTGCAGTTCGCGTTCCGAATTTATTTTAATTTCACAAATAATGACATTCTTATCCAATAAAATTATATAATTTATTTTTGGAAAATTATAACAATAGTTCATTTTTATGCATTGGAAAGCATGAATAATGAATAGCTTTCATATGAAATTTTATCTCTTGTTTTGCATTTATCTTAAACAAGCAACTGAAATTTCAATGCAAATTCTAAAACTTGGTGTTTATTCCACACGCAAGCTACCCATTCGGAATTTTTCTAAGTTTTCTCTTCCAAAATATCTTTCTAAACTAACTTTCTATAATTTTAGCAAGCATTTTCTAAGACGGTGAATTAAATAAGAAACATTTTTTTAGGATAAATAGCGCGCGATGAAAGATGAATTTAGGAATTACATTTAACTGATTTAGGAACCGATGTGTTAAAATTTTTTTGGACAATTTTTGCTAAAGGCCAACAAAAACAACTAAATGGATATCCCAAAGAAGCAATTCAAGATAGAGTTGCCAAGGATTTCTGACTTTGGTGTCTCTTTCATTAATTAATAATATAAATTTATATTTCATTAACTATAATTCAGAAAAAGATAAAACGTGCTCATAAAAACACATTTTAATCGAACAAAATGATTAATTTTAGCATAATTTCAAATTATTTTGCTAGTTCATCGCACACGTAAAATTTTGATTATGGTGTGGTAAGGGTATCTTTTTAACGAATTTAAGAATTTTTAAACCTTGATAACAAACCATGGAATCGCTGCTATTTCTTACTGGCTTTTGCAGATAACTTTGCACTTGGCTTCTTCACATCATATTCCTTTGTAGACTTCTTTGGTTTCTTGTCTTTACTTTCAGTTGCTTTCTTTTTAAGCGTGATTTTATCGCTGTTGGCCTTAGTTTTGGCACCTCTCACGGATGGCTTTGTAGTTTTGTCGATAGTGCGTTTAGTAGTCGAAGAGTAGGACTCCTTCACAGATTTAGTAGTAAATTTCACGATTGTTCACAGCGTGCACGTAACGCACTTGCACGATTCATCAAACTTTCATTTTTCTGTAGTGTGTTCTATGACTCTGATTCCTGATAACTATATTATTTGCTACTGATAATATTAAAATTAATTTGAAGATTTTCATGTAAATGCAAAAATAATAATTTATTTATATCAAGTGAAATGCATCGCTCACTTATGGACGAGTTTTCTGTTTTGTTTATTTGCCGTAAAATTGGGACTACCGCGTTACCCATAAACTTCCTGTGATAATTTTAAGTCAATGGGAATCTTCAAAATTTAAACACTCTGTTTGAAGATATTAATTAATGCTTAAAGTGGAGTTTTCTAATGTTATGGCTTAAGGATACTTTGAAAATATTAAATTTTACGTTCCTATTTTTGTAGCTACCAATATTTACTTAAGTCGAAGCTTTTATTTTAAAATAAAAGTCTAATTTTGTAGAAAGGTTAGCATAATTATTCGATATCGCTCTTTTTGGTGCTGTGCAAAAAGAACTGATTCGAACTTGGCGCTTGATATGGAATCCAATTGGATTTGGCGATCGCTTACATTGGAGAGTTACTGGTAAACGGAAGTGAACCCTCACCACGGAAGTTCTATGAAACCAAAATAAACAAATCAGAAAACTCGTCCATTCTATGGACGAGTTTTCTCTTTTGCATATTTGGAGTAATGTAGAACTTACTTATACCCACCGACTTCCGGTGTAATACTGATTAAATTCTTATCTAATTACAATAATTCCATTTAGAATTTAGGCGCTTGAAGAGTCGTGTTTTTAGCCGTTTTAAATAAAAAGAATTAAACGAACTAAAAGAACACAAAATTCAACGCTTTGTGTACATTTTTTATGCATTGGAAAGCATGAATAGCGTTCATGTGAAATTTTATCTTTTGTTTTCCATTTATTTTAAATAATACATATTGAATTATTTACAATGAAAGGGAAAACCTTCCTTTAAATAAATAAATTTATTTATAAATCTGTCTAAAAATACCCTTTTATAGTTTACGAAGTCACTTTTCTTTGCAAAATATCAAATACGGTATATATTCACATTACAGGTCGAGTCTGCAAACTCTTCTGGAATAAATTTTTATGAAAAATTCTCTAACTAAGCATAATTCAAAGAGACAATCTCCTACCTCTAAAAAAATGTTTAGATAATCTTTTCTGTTCATTTAACAAATCTACAGCAAACAACTAAGTAAGTTCTGAAACAGTGACAACTCAAATAGAAACTCTACTAATCAACTCTAGCCAGTCATAGCCTACGTAGAAAGGCCATGAGTGACCAGATCAAAGATGAATGACGTATTAATTCTTTTTCGCGTCTTATGTCTGTAGGAAATCTCCATAAAATTAAACAAATTTCATTTTAATCTCAAAGTTTAATTACACAGAATATAGATGGTTGTTCTAGAAATCTAAACTCTATCAAGTTACCAATAAATATTGTAAGAATTCAGTCAAGATTACTTAATTGTGCGTAACGATACACTGCGCAATTTTTTCCTTATTGTCAACTTGAGTTATTACTGATTATAGAAAAACTCATAATCATTGATAACTAAATTTCAGTTACCTCTTTCAAATTCCAGTTATTTATAGCAATTATCTTCTTTCATTATCTGCGCATTTCCGTTTCCAGATGGCGTACCTGAATGATCTTATGGACTGGGAATACAAATGGGAATACACATACGAGGAATGCCACAACGAGACCATGATCGATTATTGCCAAATAAAACTGGGACAGCAGAAGATCCCTTGCAAGTATGTTTTTAACGTTTGTGCAGAATTTCATTTAGTAATTTGATACATCTTTAAGGAAATACAGATTTTGGCCGTTAGCGATTCCGTAGAATATCAGTTCAGTCAATGTTCCAAATACAACTCTAATTTCAAATCTAATATAAAGCTGCATTAGGCGATGGACTGACCAAGACAGAGTGCACGCCAAATACCTCAACAAATAACCGGCCTTTGCCTTTAATTTATTTTATCTGTCATTCCACCATATAACTACTATGTGTGTATTCTTTTTATTTATTATTTTTAAATCACACCATATTTTTAATTCATTTATCTCTTGTTCTTTTAACTGGTACCGTTTAAATTTCTTAAATTTCAATTTTCCTTCAATTTTTGATGCAAATTTTGTCTCCATTTTCACCATATCTAAATATCTGTTGGAATTTTCTCCTCCCGGACAATCAACCTGTACTCTAAAACTTTAAGGTCGAGTCGGCGCTCCTAGAACTGAATTAAGTGCCTATTTCTAGCTGAAAGCTCACTAGAACTAGAACACCGTCTCATAACCCCGGGCCTGTAACGGTTGGATGGTTATGAAGACGTATTAGGAAGAATTTATTAAGGATCTCTAAAAGAAATACAGATTGGCTTGTTACTGTGCCTACGAACACACAAACGACAGAAGAAAAAAAAAAGAAAGTACATAAACACATGATAAAAGAAAACACACAGCAAAGAATTACAGGTTAGGTACATGGAATAAAATCAATAACGAAACAAAATAAAGGGAGTAAAAATAATAATAAAGATAAAAAGACGAACATTAATAACATTTTTTATGCTTTAACCGAAAATGTGTGACTGGACAGTAGAAAAGAGAGAGAAAAAAATAGCGTTCATCGATAGTCTCTTGCGATAAAAGAAAGTTCATGCTCCTTTAAGCCGGCCATTCATTTCACAGACAAACTTTATATTTTGGAACGCGAGAAGGGTAAAGCGATAAAAATCTATGGAAATGAGCCAAACGGCTTGCCATGGTTCGAATTCCGTCTGGACTGAAATCGGAACGAAAAATCAGAGGCATCATGAAAGAGACTAGCTAAAAGAAAAATGCCTTGCGTAGATTAAAGCCTCGCTTCGAGGGTTGCATAAATTAAAACCTGCTGAATGTGGAGAATCGAAGAGCGATTGACAAGCAGCTGTAGAGAGGGAAAGAAGATCGCCCTCTACCTTCGTTCAGAGTTAGCGTCATTTTAAATATAAGTGAATGGTGTGCCTGTATTTTTCGATTAAAATGGGTGGGAAAAAACCTGGCTGAGGACAAATGACATGGCTTTACTTCGTGTGAATGGCCGGCTTTAAAGGAAAAGGTCACATCACGCTGTAGAGTCATAACGCAGTTTAACGATCACTTCAAAAAAAAAAACAAACACCTGCATAACTATCACTTTAGAAGTGTCGAAGTTTGGGGCTCACTACTATCCATTAAATTAAGCGAGAGTGTTCTCTCTTGGATTTTCTATATACAAGCACAATGGTGCGTTTTGCGTTTTGCTTCGCAACATAGTAAAAAGATTCAAATATGAATTTAGACATCTACTCGTAAGTGAGTCCTCTACTACTATTGGGTGCAGCATTTGATCCAGATCTACACTTTTAATGTCCAGATCATATACTAAAATTCTGTAGTCTGGCTTGTAGCGTTTTTGAGTTATAGTGTTCACACACACACGAAGAGACATTAACATTAACGCCACTGTATACCCCCGAGCACGGAACCCAAAGGGTTCCCTGACACGAATAGACAGACAGTCAGTCTTGGATAGTTTGTTGATGGATTTCTTTCATTATCAACATTTTTTTGCTCCTTTTTACTATGGCGATTAAGACTTTTTTTAGAGGGACTTAATTTTGGAAAAAAAATAATTTTTAATTATATATTGACTTTCTTTTTTAAATTAACATTCGTATTTAGTTTCGTTACACTTTGAGTTTTTTTTTGGTTGTGGTCCCCCCACACGAATAGTCTGTATTTGATGCTATTACATTTCGTATTGATATATGTCTGTTTAATGTATTACATATGCTATTATTATTGAAGATTGTATTTTTATTCTGTATTTGTTTTGAATTTTTGAATGTTTATACAATGTATCACTTTTTCATTGTACTCTTCCTCGCCGACCGTTTAACGCTCCATACCCTATGGGGGAATAGGTTGGCGTGAGTGATAAATAAATTATCACCATTATGAAGATTTTATTCTGGTGCAAAAAACCACACACCAATTTTCATTTGTTTTGCTTGTTTCGTTCTTGAGCTATCGTGTTCACATGCAAATAGACAGGTAGGAAGAATTCTCAAGGTGTGGGTGTCCTTTCCAACTGGGGGAAAGGTCCAAAACACGGAAGATTCATCAAAGTCTCGAATTCGAATTTTTTGAAAACAACATTTTATGTTTGTATGCTTTGCGTACGAGGAAGACAAAACGGAGAAGTGTCTACACAACTATGTCAAAATGCGTTTTAGGGTGTCATTGGGCAACACCAAAGCAATTGCTTCAAAAAGCACATTTTTAGTTTTAGCTGTTTCCGCAAGACATTAGAGAAAAATTCCGACGCTGCTTTTTTCCAAAAATCAGTAATTCCTTTAATTTTTAATTATTTTTAATAATCAAGTATCCTGTTTTGCAAAAGATTGGACTTAGCTTTATTTTGCATTTCAAACTGCGATTTGGGTGCAGTTTAAAAGGGTGAATCCATAAACCACCAAATCGTAGCTGGTTCCAAATCGCTTAACTGTGTCCAGTTTAAGGTGTGGAGTTCCCCCATCGGGAAGGCTCAGTACGAGTACGTGGATGAGAAGTCGCCGCATAAGTAAGCGGGTTCTCGCTTCTCTGTTAGGAATAGTAATAGTGTGGGTTGGTTCGTGGTGGTCCTCGCCAGTGTCGATATACGTACCTCCTTCGGGAGGGCTAGGCCTCGGCCGGTGATGGCTATTAGGACTCTGACCTCAGTTTCCGAGCTGTTGCAGCGATTGTTCTTCGAGTGATCCAGACGTCATGGCTGAGCGGGGGTAGCTCGATTCAGGGTTAAGGTGAGGAGTTGAAATCGCAATGCAAAACACGCAGCCCGCGTCACGCAGTGCGCCCAGAAATGTATATTTTTCCCGACATAAGACTTTTTTTAATGGCACAGGAAGAAATAAAAATGTGAATTAAAACTTTCATTTGTTAAGATACATTTTTAGCATCTCTAAATTTTCATATTTATGCATCATAGTTAGTTGAAAACCGTATTGTGAACATACGGAAAGAATTTCAGATATTGAAACTGAATTTTATGCAGTGTTTACAGATTTTAAATGTTTGGATGCCAATTTATTTGGAGGGAAGAGGAGTTTCAATTTTTCTGATGCAGAATCTATACTAATAATAGTAATGTACCTTATTCCATACAAATAACGGTAATGGAGATCTGACACAATTGTGAAGGAAGGAAAACAAACAAAAAATCATGATACTTGTTATTGTCACTGGCAAGTTAAAAAAAATCCACAGACGCTATTGAAATATGGATTCAGTCATTTCATTTCAGAAAGTCCTACAAGAGAATTCCTGTCGTAGACAGCAAAGGCGACCCGAATTGCTGTTATACAATCGAATCGTTAGTAGGAGAACCAAACGCCGAAGAAGATTTATATCCTAATACTTTCAGTAAGTAAAAAAAATATGTTTTCAATTCTTACTGCGTTTCATTTATACCTTAGACTACTTACTTAGACTACTTGCAGGGCGCATGCATGCTTTGGAAAAGAATATGCGCAGGTTGTCTCAAAATAACTGTCTGTGGTGCACGTATTTTCGAGCAACGTTATCTGGTGTTTCAACAACGCCATTGGCGTCAACCTCAGTTCATTAGCTAATGATGGAGGGGTGTGTGTGTGCTGGTTATTCAATTAACGAAGCACTATTTGAAAAAAACATCAACAACATACAAATTTATCTTACGAGCAAGTTTGCAGCAATTATTCGCTATTGCTGTTAGTACCATCACATATCTACTTCTTCCTGAAATACCGGACTGCCTTTTTGACGCACGGATGAATTCTTTATTGCCATTCGATAAGCATGTTCTTCCTAGACTTTTCTTCGCGTTTGTTTTTTTCCACAAAGATTGCACCGAAATCCGGACTAAAGCATCTATTGAAATTTTTTACCTTATGATTCTTCTTTCAATGTCCGAAAGAGCGAGAGGCTGTAGGCTTTTTGCAGACATTTTTGCTCACAGCTTGAGAAACCTGGAATGTACAGTCGCGGAAAAAAGGAGCCACGCAGCATTATTCTGAGATCGTTCATTGGGCATAAAAAAAGTTACCAATCTTCAGGAAATAACGTATACTAAAAGATTCTATGGTTAAAAATTTCATAAGAGTCATATAAATATTTAAAATTGCATTAACTTCGAAATTTTCAACAACAACACCCGTTTTAGATCTCATAAATAAATTTATCATGAAAAAATATCCCAAGAAATAACTTTTGGTTAATATGCTATGAAAATATCGGAAGATATTCGACATTTTGTGCTCTAAATAGAGAATGGGTCGTCGACACATTTAGATAGAGAAGTTCTCTGCTTGCGTTTAAATGTCTGTAGTAGCATTTTAAATTATTCGCAATTTATATTTTATTTTCAAAGTGATGATCTATATTTTACAATCGGTAAAACTTGAGGGGGCGCCAAAATGAAAAGAAAATTTTTGCCGTTTTCGCTGAAGCTCTCATGTTAATGAAACCATTTTCCCCCCCTTTACGCTCCAGCTTTGGCGCTACCCGGAATTTGGTGCCAAGGGGCAGTTGCCCGGTGTGCCTGTGCCTCGGGCCACCTCTGACGACGGCAAAATAATGCTGGGTGGCTCGTTTAATCCTCAACTATACAAATCAATGCACGTTATTTGCACAGCGGCTGAGTGTGCAAAACACTTTTGGCGTTTTATTATGTGTACACAAGTAGAACTGCACGCTAACATTGTTGATGGGTCTGATGGCAATGTTTGTCGTTGATATGAAGGCCACTGATAATTATTTTGGGACAGTCTTTGTAGATATAATGGAAAATTAGCGAATTCATTATTGGAAGCTAAAGTAACAGCGCTTCTGAAGCCAATCCGCGATATCAGCATTGCAATCATGTTCAAAACGATACGTTTTTAAACTTTTAGATCTTAATTGTATTTTATAATTAGGGTCTCAATGAGAAATCGTATAAATATCTGTTTATCTGCTTATGATTTTTCCCATGAGTGTTCAAAATATTTTTGATACTTTTGCTTGCTTACTGTCAAATTTTAAATTAATAAAAGGAATTGTATAAATTATTTGGCTTTCTAAATAATAGCTATATTTATTAGTGGGTGAATGTTTATTCTGCGGGTGACGATCTGTTTAGCTAGTAATGCTTCAACTTTATTTTCAGTCATTGATTTTGATATAAACACTCAGGCGGAAGAATACGTGATGTCCTCAGTTCCCGTGATGATTCAGGTGAAAGTTCACGATCGAAGAGCCATTGTAAATCCCTTTTCTGATGGATATTCTTTGGAAGGAGGGATGCAGTATAATGCGTACGTTTCAATGGTAAGTGTTGTTTAAAACTCTCTATAAATTATTTCTCTAAAAACTAAAATAAATTCTTCGTTCATACTCTAAATAAGAAATCTCCAATTTACCGACTGTAAATGCCGTTTTTATTATATGAAGAATACAAATTAAAAGATTTAAACTCAAATTCTAAAGACATTTTTCTACTCTACTAAAACAACGTTGCCACTCCTGAAAAACAAACTTTTAAAACACAGATAATATAAATAGACAATCAATTACAAAACATGTAATATAAAGAAAATGGTAATAGTAATCAACCATTTGAGGTTAATGAAATATTATTTAGAGTTTTTAGTTATGAAAATGTAACAAAATTAAAGTCAAAATATTGCTCATCCTCCCACCTTCCAACGTGAAATTCGGAATTGAACATTGCAAAATAATAAACACTGTTCTCACAGTTCCAATCGGCGAGGGATTCTAACTGTCCTTCCTGTTTTGGTTATTGTGGATAACTGGATGTCTGCTGGGATCGTCCCGTCTGATTTTACAGGTGCATCATCAAATGGAGTTTGTTCTGGGGAAATATTTTTGCATCGACAATTTTGATTGAATTTCGATGGCAGTTCTTCTGTAGACGTTAGCTCCAAAGGATAGAGATTTTGCACCGCTCTTATGACTTCTCCATTCTGCACTTTACCTCTGACACATCGACTTTCACCGTCAGTGCCTGGAAATAATTGTTTGATTTTACCAAGAGGTCAATTTAATCTTTTTTCGTCATTGCTTCCAAATAAAACAATGTCTTCTCTTTTAATTTACAACTTCTAACAAACTTTTTCCTTGATGTTTTCAAAGTTCCTAGATATTCTTGGCGAAATCTTTTCCTGAAAGCCTCGTAAACATTTTGAATATAACGCAATCAATAGAAGTTAGAATTAAAGTCATGTTTCACAACTGGCACTGAATTGTTTTGTATTTCTCGTAAAAAGTTTGCAGGTGTTATGGCAGTAAGGCTTGAATCCGCAGATACAACTGTTAAAGATCTGTCATTCAATATAGCCTCACAATTACACAAAACTGTGTACATCTCTTCATAATTGAGACAGGTTCTTCCAAGTATTTTTCTTAATACTCTCTTCATCATCCCTATTAGACGTTCCCACCAGCCACCCCACCACGGGGCTTCGGGGGGGGATGAACTTGAACAGAATCTCTTGTGTCTCAAGATCCCAATTTAACCATCTTGGTATTTTCAATCTTTCCAAATGTTTCAAATCATTCAACCATTTACAAAATTCTGACTTGATATTTGAGTCGAATTCTTGCTCCCAAGATAACTTCAACTTCCATTGGCGCTGAAGTAAAAGTTTGGGAATAAGAGTTACTGGGCACGCTATTCCTAAAGAATCAAATATTTCGTGTGTAGTAGCTAAAATCTCTCTTTCGGACAATATTCCTGGCAGATCGTAAGTAATATTAGTAACATTTAAGCAAAGATAATCGCTACATCGTTCCCAGACCATCCCTAGCACATTTGTTGTACTTGAGGAATTATCTGTTGGGTCACTAGATTCCCAACCAAGTAATTCTAGTTTCCTTGTAGCTAAGGTATCTGAAGCAACTTGTATGAATTGTTGGAATTCTAACAAATGAGTTAAATTCCAACAATTCATTTACACTTCCTAAGCAATTATCTACATGAAAGCTCTTTTTTAATTTCTAAATAATATCTACTTTATACTTAGGATTTCCATTTTAGTTCTTTCAAAGTCGATTCTAGAAGGTATTGAATCACGAAAACAAGCAAGAAAGGACTGCTCGTGACACCAAATACCATCCTGCAATGCCTGTAATACTTCAGTTTCCCACCAGTTCCATACCACAAGAATCTTAAATAGTCTTTATCTTTAGGGTAGAGACTTATTTGTAGAAATGCTTTTCGTATATCTGCAGAAACTCCTATTCGATTCATTCGAAATCTGTGAAGGATTGAAGGAATCAGTTCAATAAGGCTCAGTCCTTTCTCTAGACAATCCTTAAGGCTAGGTGATCCTTTCTGTTTTGCCGAGGCATCAAAAACTGGCCTAATTCGTGTTGTAATGCTTTTGTTTAACTACGTGACGATGCGGTAGATAATGGCATGGCAAATCAATTTCACTTTTTGGTACTTCTTCGATGATTCCTTCTCGTTTCCACTCATTAAAAACTTCCCCATAAGCATCATAAAGCTTTTCAGCTTTCAGTCGTTTTACTGTAGAATCTAATCTTTTAACAGCTAAATCATGGTTATCTTTCAATGGTAGATGGTTATCAAGCCATGGTAAACTGACTCGAAAGCGTCCCTCTTCGTTAACTTTTATTGTAGACAAGAAATTATCTCTTGCCTCTTCTTGAAGTTTATTTTTCTTCTCTGAGGGATTTAGAATCCCAAGTGCATCTAGAGACCGTAGATCAGATATCAATGTTTCTTTATTCAACAGGGATGTGTGTGTGTGACAAGCAGTGTTGAATTGTCTGAGATCTCGCGCATACCGTTTTTTCCAAAAACAGTCCATCCAAGTTTAGTTTCTATCGCAGCAGGACCTGAAGCAAGCAGTTTAAAACCTCCGGTCATCAATTTCCCTGCAATGTCAGTTCCGATCAGTATTTCTATTGGCCCATCACTTTTATCAGAGAAAGAAATATTGTTTTCTCTAAACTCCTGTAGCCACTCGCCTTTAGCGACTGGTGGTATACTTCTGCAAATTACATCTTGGCCAAGTGCTTTAAAATTACAATGATATATTCCATCGGTTTTAGACAAAAACACCGTGAAAGCATCATGATTTATGTCCCACCGAATAATGAATGGCTCAATTTTTCTTTACAAGAACTCTCAAATTGCATTTCATCAGCTGTACTTTTCAAAATATAAGATCGCTGTGAAGCTGGATCGATTATAGCACGCTCTTGGCGTTTTTTTTTTATCTCGCCCTCTCAAAGTAACCATTCAAATTTGCAGTAACACATTTGGGGTTCTCGCCAAATTGGCGAGCGTTTCATCTCGCTGAGGTACCGTCTCTTTACTCTCATCTTTTATGATATTAACACTAACTGGAGATTTTGACCGAGCATGAATATTTCTGCACAAAAGTATGTGGTGTTTTTATCCACAAATCACACACGAAGTTTTTCTCCTGCATTTAGCTATTATATGTTCTTTCTCTAAGCATAAAAAGCAACTGCGACTGTTCTCAACAGCTTTTTGCCTTTCCTCGGATGACATCTTTCTAGATTTGAAGCAATCACCAGATTCTTGAATTCCAGGACAAAAAATGCATGTATTTGGATTTTGCTCAGATGTTGCTATTAGAGTAGAAGCAGAAGGGGTTTGTGTAAATTCACCACGGTTTTTGAAAACAACATGTTTCGTATTCCAGGGCTTAGGAGATTGATGTTTTGTGAAACACTTAGTTTCAATAGATACTCTCTCTTCGCCTTCAATTTCATCGAGCAAAAATGAAAGCAAACCATCTAAATCCATGCGATGTGTTGATTCATTTTTATCATTTGGCTCACTACTTTCGGTCTCTCTATGATCACGATTAATAGCTCGGAATCTCTGCCATGCTCTTAGTGTATCATCCGACTAAAGGATACAGCATCGCCGCATATTTATCTCTAGCAACACCTAAAACTTCTAACGCTCTAAGTTTTGATTCTAAGTTATCATAGAGTTTTCTTAAAGAAAATTTCTGCTGAGAATTCTTTAATAACACTAACGAAAGAAGATCTCTAACATAGACCTCTATCAGAAGGTCTTCTTTACCAAATCCTGAATGTAGTTGTTGTAAAGCTTTGCTATAATTTTCACCACCGGACGGAAAGCTTTTAATTAACTCTTCGGCGGATGATCCTTTTTCCACTGATTGCAATAAATACGCAAATTTATCATGATCATCCAAATTAGTATCGGCATCAATCTTTTTAAACTGGCCCCCAAATCCTAACCAGTTCTTGATATTCCCATCAAAAGTTGGGAGTTTAAGCTTAGGATATCGAAGAACAGCATTTTGAGTAAAACTTTCATTAACAACAGAACTGCTATCTTTTTCAGCTAAAAGAGAAGCTAACTTGTATTCTGCTATTCTCCACTTGTCAATATATCATTCTGATTCATCAAACTCATTATTTATTATAATTTCACTATTTTCAGTTTTGATAAGTTCCTCTCTATAAGTCTCTTCCATCTCTAACATAGGTTTCGCTTTCTCTTCAATTAATCTTAGTTTCAAAATTCTTTCATCTATCGATAAATCAAGCTCACTCTTCTCAAAATCATTTAAAGCTTTTGTAAACAATCTCCTGAATTGAGATCGTTTAAACTTTAGAACATCCATTATAAACAAATGAAAGATCTCTCCTTACAGGTAAGAGTCCTGGTTGCGGACGTCAGATTTTTAAAACTCTCTATAAATTATTACTCTAAAAATTAAAATAAATTCTTCATTCATACTCTAAATAAGAAATCACCAATTTACCGACTGTAAATGCCGTTTCTTTTATATGAAGAATACAAATTTAGAGATTTAAACTCAAATTCTAAAGATATTTTTCTACTCTACTAAAACAACGTTGCCATTCCTGAAAAACAAACTTTTAAAACATAGATAATATAAATAGACAATCCATTACAAAACATGTAATATAAAGAAAATGGTAACAGTAATCAACCATTTGAGGTTAATGAAATATTATTTAGAGTTTTTAGTTATGAAAATGTAAAAAAATTAAAGTCAAAATATTGTTCAAGAGTCTTGGTGTTTACAGGGTTTCTAAAGTACAGGGTGTTCGAAAAGGGTTTTTACATTAATATCAAAAATGCAAAGATGTGAAATGAAATTCAGTTTGCGACAAAACAATGATGAAATATAGCGTTTTTTTTTTGTTTTTCTACAGTACATTCATTGTAGGTCTACGTCAGTAGCACGAAGAATGTCCAGTCTGAACTCGATTTTCAATCAATTGTTTTTTTAACATTTCCCGTGTCTTTAAACTGCTTTATCCATATAAAAATAGAAGGCGCACTTGGTGGACTTCTATGGTTTATTAGGCGAAACATTATTGGTGCGGTTTTTGCTGGTTTTGTTTCCGTTAACCACAATACACACGGCGCCTTCTCTGGAGAGCTGTCGCCATTTTCGTTTTTTATTACAACCGTTAAGAAATTAGCGCCGTGTACCTCAGACTATTGATACTGGAAATAATAAAAAAAAAAAAACTGTTTGATTTCTTCATTCTTTTGTCGCAAACTGCCTTTCATTTCATCTTTTTTTGTATTTTTATTAGTTTTTAGATTAATAAAGATCTTTCTCGGACACCTTGTATATTAAGATAGAAGTTCACGTGGATGAGGTTTTTATTTTCTAGTTTCTAGTTGCCGATTAAAAACATGTTTATTTAAAAAAATACTACGAAGCACTTAATAAGTCATTTGCTGTGTGGATATCTAATTTAGCTCGCGCTGAACTTCACTGACTCTGACAGAAGTTCGAGAATTTTCCCTCAGGACCCCATGTAATTTAAGTTTATAACAAGTGATGTGTGGTTCTTTCAATATCACTAAATACTTTTGGATACCTTTATCCTTAACACCATGTATTTTTTCTTTTTACATTTCCTGTGTGTTTAAAAACAAAATTAGACTATCTCTTTCCTCGCTGAAGCAACTTTTGCGGTTAGCTTGGACTGATTGGAAAACCAGATGGCGTAGATTGGTTCACATACGGTGATGAAAGTAAACGAAGTGAATATGAAACCAAATGAAACCTTTTCTATTTGTTTGTTTGCTTAATTTTTGAGAATCATACTAAAAATACTATCTTGCTTGAATTAATTAATATATTTGTTACGGTCAATGTGAGTAATCGGTTATTATATACAACTAGAAAATCATCCGTCATAGCATGGCGGGTGCAAATTGCCTCCTCATTCGAAAGACTTCCCGTCAAATCTGACGTGTTTAAATAGATATATATGCGAGAGAAATGTTAACATTGATCGAAAACAAATAAAATAAACATATGTATTACGATAGGAAATATTTTTTTATTTACATATTATTTACATATTTATTTATTCAAAAAACCTCTTGGTAAACAACATTCAGTGTGAAGTATTTTTCGTTGTTTAACAATTTTCCTTGTACTTCAGATGTCTGCGTAAATTTTAACGTTGCAAGAAAATATTATCAAATTATATCATCACGATTGCACTAAATAATTAGATGCATCGTGGCGTCCAAACTACATCACACGCATAATATACCACTGACGTAATTTACTACTATCTATTAAAAAACGGAAATTAATTTGAAATATATGATTAATATAATTTAAATTTCATTGATCATAGAGGGATAAATTTTATATCAATGGAAAGCAAATTTTATTTCACTATTTTAGAGCTATTAAATTTGAAATTAGAACGACAATTACTCTTTTAACTTTAAAATTACTGAAATTTAGGTACTCTAACAATGAAATAATGCTGTTTAACGTCTCGCAGTGCTATTTCGGGAATTTTATTGTTGGTGACGTCAGAGCGTTACCGATAGATTAGGGCTATTATATTAGTAATAACCAATTTATCATTTTGACCGAAAAATATACAAAAAAAAATGTTTTCTAATGAAGAAAAATAACTAGTATTGTTTCAATGGATTTGTTAAATTTATTGTAAGTCTATTTTTACAATTCTGTGTGGATCGGAAGTGAGCGATTTCAATTTACACAGTATTGTCGAGAAATCAACCTTAGTAGAATATAAATGTAAGGCTAAGAGTATACCAAAATCTACTGATTCTCATCACTAGAGGAGTGTGGCATCTGATTTCCCATCCTTTCAAAACTTTTTTCAGTGTCTAACGCGTCCCAATGACTTTTGGCTACCCTACTAGTTAACTTCCCTCTACTAAATGACGTGTCCCAATATCTTTTGGCATTCCTGTTGGAATAGAAATTTGTACTATCTGACGTTTCTTTTTGCTTTTATTTTAGCAAACGCAAGAACTTTTGCCGTCTCCGTACGATACGCACTGCTTGGATTATTTGGAAATATGGAAGCGAAATAATGGAACAGGGCCTCTGAGTCATTTGGTGAGAACACTACGCTCTTAACTGCATGCAACTTCTACTTAGTTATTGAATTAGCATTTTTAAGGTATCTTATTATTTAAAATTCACTCTTTGTTTAATATTGTTTACTATGAAATATCAGTAATAGTGCGATTTAAAGGGAATTAGCGCCATTCACAGGCTGGCGCCGAAGTTCCAGCTTATTTTATTTCTAGTACAGCCTCTGAAAGAAATGCGAAAAATAAACAAAGTAAATATAAATTTAAAGTTATTTTCTTGCAGTTCTTATATATTTTAATAGGAAAAATCATATCCATCAAAGTCTGTCCTTTATGAAGTGAGGCTTTGTCAGTGCTTTAGTTAACATAGAGGATGTAATTTAGAGCTAACTGTTTTTGGAAATATTAGCTTAAATTCTGTACCTGATATAGCCTTAAAGATAGTTGAGTCTGGTAAGCGAGGTGGCTATTGCATATTTTTATTTTTTGAGACTAGGCTTTTGAGACAATGTTGTCTTAGTAGGCTAATTGCAGAACTAGCGTTGTGATCTGTTCTGCCATCTTTCTAGAATCAAAAGTTGTGGTCATCAAGCAATTGTAGAAAGAAAATACTTTAGCGTTTCCCTTAAAACTTCTGAACAAACCCTTTAGTTCATGAAAAATTTTCCGAATAATTCGGTCACACTTTGGAACACACCCAAACTGTAAAATGTACTGTATGAAATGGCCTTTCGTATGCAATTAAGGTTTCAGTCTAAATCAAAATGGCAATTTCGTTTATTAACAAATCCGATTAATTGAAAATCTACTTACTCATTCTATATTTAATTTGCTATCATTTTTTGCATGATTTAAAAAAACTCTGATTGTATTTTAAACACGCTTGTCAGCTTTTAGGTTAGAGAACTTTTTCAATAAAGATGATATGTGGTTTTTAAAATGAAACATCACTGTTTGGATCCGCTGGGCAATACAATATACGTTTGTGGCAAGTTATTAAAATTTTGACTACAAAATAAAGAAATATTAATTAAAAAAGTTCTTAACCCTTAAAGGCTCGATTTTTAAAAAAATGATTTTAAAATTTTTTTGACTTTTATTTCTTGAATAAAATATGGGAAAATACTTTAAATATTCCTATTTTGTTTTAAATATGGTTTACGGCTAAAAAATAGTTTCAACCGTTCGACAAGACTGGGCTTTAATTGAAAAATAAATCTCCTTGATAAAATTCTATAATCTCAAACACAGATCACTTTTAAGAACTAATAATATAGACAAGGAATTTTCGTCAAAATTATAGAATAAAATATGGTATTCTGAAGGTTACAAACAGAGCTAAAAAGATACAGCAAGTGAAAATCATCAATTGATTGATTTATTTTTTTAAATCAGAACTCAGGTTGCCATCTATATGTTGTAAATTGATTTAATAAGATTTTCAGTATGTATCTTATTGGCAACACCAGGCATTAGAGTTTCAGTCTTATTCTCAAGAATTTTAGAGGCCAAAATTGGGTATGTTGCTGAAAGGCAACACTGGGTCCTTAAGGGTTAATATTTCAAGACAGTCAGTTGCTTTGCGCTACCCTGTATAACAAATGATGTGATCTTTAATCATCTGCTGCAAGATATGAAAATAAAAACTGATTAATTCTGATCCTTTCGCAAATAATGACATGTCTAAATTTTGTATAAAATTTCAGAATTTTGGATTTTTAAATTTATAATTAAGTCAAAGTAGAAATATAAAGGACAAAAATAATTTAGACACGCTGAAGTATCTTTAGCGTCTTTTGCTTTCTTTTATGGATTGAAATAACGATAAATGTCTCAAATAAGATATTCCATCTAATTAGGAGGTTAAATAAAATTGTATTCACTCAGGTCTTATAATATCATCATTGAATACAGTAATAATAGGTACACAGGTACATAATTTAGCTACCTACACGAATCCGAACGGCATATGAACAAAAATAAAAATACAAATAAATTGCTATCGAATGTCCTAATGTTTCAGTTTGCTCATTTTAGTTTATTCAGATTACCCTCACCCCCTCTTTTAACCCCTTCTTTGTCGGCGTCGCACGTCATACGTACGACTTGTTTTTTGCCCGTACGGTCTGCTTCGCATATTATGTGACGAAGAGGAAAATTGGATGGTTGAAGTGGTTGTGCAAACAGTCCTACTTTCTTCAGATTTTCGGGTTGAGATTTCCCGTCTTGAATGGAAAACAATCATTTTGTATTTTCTGCAATAAAAAAAATGGATTTTTTGGGTCCTAAATTCGAAAAAAAAATCCGGCCAAGAAGGGATTAAAGCTAGACAAGGAATACTTGGCGACAGGCCTCGTAATTTTGAACTGAACAGATACACTGTCACTTGAAACATCCACAACACACTAGCATTATACTTTGTTTGATGAATTACAACTGAAACTTATAAGACCATTCGCTGAGCATGATTTTTAGAAAATATGTTGATAAATCCGTTAGAACTGTAATGTTGGTCTAGTTAAAAGGCAATGAATACTTTGAAAGCTAAAATATTGATAATATTTGAATAAACAAGTGGCGTGTGCATGAAAAAAGTTTCATTTTATGAACAATGTAACGTGTTTGCCTTAAAGATGATAATTGTGTTAATAAAGTCAATTTATTACATTTCGTTCAAAAAAATCTATTTAGTATATAAGATACCGCAATCAAATTGTACATAACTTAATTGCACATGTGTCTCAGCTACAGCGTCTCACGTTGCACTATGATATCACGTCCTGTTTGCTCTCGTGTGCTGCTCCATGGATTTAAAAATTAAATTGGCGTTGCGCATTTCAAGGGTATTAAGTCAGCATGAATTTGCTTCCATTTAAAAAGCATTATGGAATGTTTAAGAATATTTACTGTCGCATATCTATGTTTTTAGAAGGTCCAACTCACTGGACACGAGTGAACTCACAACAGCGGCGAATCCAGGGGGAGGGCTTTGGGGTTGCAGCTCCCCCAGAGCTAAACCAAAACTCTTGATTTTATTTAAAATCTCTACAACTGTTTGTTCTTAATTTTCATTTAAAAATAATAAAATTGTGACAACATTACTTTCTGGGTTGACAGGCTCGAAAATTTTCCTACTTTTTTAGTCATCGTACTTGTATCGTTGACACGATCGAAAACATTTCTTGGCTAGTTATTTCATTGTATTTTTTATTAAATTATCGAAAATATTGTAGTGTTCTTTATGATTCTTATTTTCAGGTGAGGAAAGTCTGTAAAGTTAAAGTGTTTTGGTTTACATAAGGCATGAGGTTTGACAATCGTCACTACGATACAAAATTTTTACGACCTCAGCCCCGTCCCCAGACCCGAATCCTGGATTCGCCACTGACTTACAACAATCACTGACACTACATTTTGATTTAATACTTATAATGTATGCTACTATGACAATTTTACTATTTCAGATGAATATGTGGAGTATTATAATTTTATGAAAATTATTTTTCAGATGTGTGTGGAATATTGTCAACTGAATAAGCTTTTGGAAATGGGGAAATGCATCGATAAAAACGTAGATTATCCTCATGAATTCCAGTTATGCACAAAAAGTAAGCTCAATGTATTTTAGCAAGAATTTAAACAAATCTTAAGTATGAAGATATTCAATAAAATAGGAGCAACTAGGCTGATTGTTATGAATAGGCTTTTAGTAACGTTTCTCCTCAGGAAAATTAACTACAGAACAGACAAGATGAGTCAGAAAAAAATATGATTTTCAACCTAAGAAGGTTACATCCATGAATGTTGTTCATGTGTAGCAATTAATTGAAAGTGTTAAAGCCTTTTACTGAGACATCATTCATATCTGATGCGTATTGGAGATAATATTCGATTACATTTTTTTACAGCGCTCTGCCTGTAAGCGACTTGGATATTATCAAGGCTTTCCAGTAATAAAATATATTGATGGTTCTTACAGATTTATAATTTCAGGGATTTTAATAACACGGCAGAAATATCCCATTTTCTCCATCTTCCCCTTTCTTTTTCAATTTCTCATATGTGAAGTGTACATAAAGTATTATAAGTGTCTAAAAATTCGTCCTGGAGCTTTTGAATGAATCTTCTTGTTGTAGATAACCCAAGTCAGAAATAACCATATTTGCACATATTTCAGTGCGATCATTTCTCCGTGTTCAGGTAAACATGATAATTCATAAACACAACGAATTAGCTGGATGAACACGTTGTTCTTTCATACAACTTGAACATAATTAAGCAATTAGGAGGCAAGTCCTATGTGTGCGTTTTGAGATGCAACCATTTTTTTCAAGCAATTAAGATGAAACACGATCTTCATGAAAAGTAGATGCATGTCAACAGAAGGAATTTGCAGTTTTTTGTAAATATTTCGGAAACAATTATATATATATGCACTTAATTTTTTTGATACCCGCATTATAACGTCTCAGCCCTGCTCTCATGTGGAAATTTTACTATGTTACAATTCACTTTTTTTCACAGTCATATTAAACATTTTTTAAAAAATATTTAATTTTTTTATTAATGATTTTTTTTTTCATGACTTAATGTAAAAAATTAGTGTAATTTTAGTGAATGAGTTTTGAGAGATATATAATACCTCCCTAGATATTGTCAAAAGTTCATAAAATTCATTTAATATGGGAAATGCCATTTTTCAAACCCTATAACTCTCGAAATTATAACAAAAACTGTATAAAAATTTATGGGGAGGCCAATTTCATGACGGGGAGTCGATTCAGCGAAAAAATTGATAGGCGTAATGGGAAAATTCCGAGATAGCTGTTAATTAACTCGCTTAATCAGGTTTTTTTTATCGGAATAAGCCTGTCCTCTTGAGCCATTAATATCGACTCTGGTTTTGTGAAGATGCGATAACATAAGTTTTAAACAGTGGATCTTAAATGTACAAAATGATAGTTGGTCCCGCATTACAAGACTGCGTCCATTTGTAGATCTGTGTCAGATTTTGTCCAAATCATTCAACGAGAAGAAATGTTTTACCTAAAATTAGTAAATGAAAGTTAAATACGTCGTTTTTCTCCAGTCCCTTGAAAGACTACATACGATTCTTTACTGTATATGCACGTAAAGATTTTTGGCGATTAATATACTATTTCTAGTGTACGGCTGATCATCTCCTGGGATAGTGGATGAGGAGAAATCTACAGACTTTGATTCGAGAAGAAAAACAGTGAGCATTCGCAACTAACCTTCATATTCTCAAATCGCTGTCTCAGTGTACACAAACATAGCTCCTGAAACTTTTAACCACAATTATTGTTAGCAAGAGAATAAAAAAAAATGCAATATAGTTAGCATGAAAGCGAATAAAAATATAAATATACCTCATCATTTAGTTCCTAGAAATTAAATTTGCAGAGAGTTAAAAAAAATCATCAAAATGCTATGAATTTTTGTTTCAGGTTTCCTGTTGTATGGACTGAAAGGGAAAGAAATGTACTTATAGCAAATTATAAACTGAGCATTATTGTTTCACATTTTCCAAAATTTTGAAGTAGATAATATTTATAACAGCTTTCTTTTCAATTCAAATAAATTCTGTTACATTTCAAATTTTGTTGCATTTCATTAAAAAAAGTTCGTTTACTACTTTCCTCTTTTTTCAGATGTACGGACTCTTACAAGTGATATTGTGAAAAATTGTACTTTAAAATGCAGAGATGCATGCTAGTAAGTGTGCAATACTTCAATTTACTTTAAATAAAAAGAAGAGCTCAATATAATTCATTATAGCATTTTTAAGATAGCATCTTGAAAATATGGTCGATTAACAAGCCTAACCACATATATACCAGCAACATGAGACCGCATGTTCACACCTGATGTGAAAAAATCTAAGAAACATTGCTGATTATTTTTGAAAAATTCAGTTTATTCTTCCTTGGAAAATTGAGAGAGGTGGTGTTGCTTGTTAAGAGGTAATATGTTGCATGCAATTTAATATAAATTTAAGATACTGCACTATAGCCATGATGCTACTCATTCATCAATTAAATGGAAATAAATGTTACATGACCCGACTGTTTAGTGCAATATTATTAAATTTCAACGCTAAAGACAAATTGAATTTCAATCACATCACCATCTTATATATAAAATTCTTTGAAAGAAAAATATGCGGGTTAAATAATTACAAAGCTTAAAGTTCCTTTAATGTAAGAGATTTTAATTGTTTTTTTGAAATGGAACGCTTGTTTCTTTGCTAATTATTTCAAATAGAAGTGCGCTACTGAAATGAAATGAAACATTTGTATAGCGTGGTTAAGTTGGCATCTCATATTTGAGAATATTATACAATGTTTTGATACATTCTTAATTTACTTTACTGAGCAACTTCAGTTGTTGTCTTTCATAGTTACGGTATACTTTCGTATGTGGAGAATAGGAAGTGATTAAGTTTTTACATATAAAATTCATTTCTTTTTTTCACAAACCTTGTTTTCACAAAATTTAAAACTTTTCTATATATTTTAACAAGGGAAGAGGCGAAATAAAATCAAGATTACCTTATTACAATTTGGTATACTCAGTACACAAAGAGAAAATGTTGTAATCACTACGAAATCGACCTGGAGATTTTGATGAATCTCCATGTTGTAGATCTCCCTGAGCCCGAAAAAGAAACAGTTTTGTAAATATGATTGTCTGTTTAGAAACATAATAACTCGTAGCTAGATGGATGAAATTGGATATGTGATCTTTACACCAAAATTGTAGACTTCTATCAAATGAAAGACAAAATCTATCTCAAAAGCCTACCTTCCTGTACGTTCGTGTGCATACGTACACGATAACTCAACAAAGCAACGGACTATATAGATGATATTTGGCTTTATTACTAAAATTAAAATAATTTGATATATATAAATATATATCAAATTTTGTACCAAATACGTCAGTGTGTTGACTGTCTATTTGTCACATGTGCGTGTGTGAACACAATTACTCAAAAGCACAACAAGCTAGAGGAGTGAATTTCGACATATGACTTTTACACAAAAATTGCAGATCTGTGTCTAATTTGGACTCAGTACGAAAAATGTTTCTGTACGTTTGTGTGTTCATATGTTTTTTCACATGACAACTCAGAAATGCAACAAGTTATAATGAACTTTTTTATGTGGTCTAGACGTCAAAATAGCGAATTTATTTCAAATTTACACCGAATCGGTCAATCGATTTGTTTTGGCGGGGTTTTGTGGCGTAAGAGTCACTTCCGGCTATATTTCAACCGAATACATTCTAGCAGAACTGAAAGTCATATTTGTGTGAAATACAGGGTAAATTTGAGTAAAAAGGCTTAGATAAGGTATAGTTAAATAACCTCTACAAATCTAAGGAGCTATTTCTGTCCATGTACAGTCTAGCAATAAAAATAGCAAAAACGTTAATTACTGTGGTAAAAAAAGATTTGTGAGATTAAAAGTTTTTCATCAAGCTCATGTTAAAAGGTAAAGGTAATAGCCGATATATTGTAAGAATGTAGAAAAAGATGAGAATGTGTTTTTCTATGATTTAGTCCTTGGCTAGATACGCTAGACAGTTATTATTACAGCCACCGCCACAACGTTACTTAAGCATTAAAAGGCAGTTCCGCAGATTTTCACCACTTTTACCAGAGTATATCACAATATAAAATGAACTATTATTTGCATCATTATCATTTTTTAAAGAATCCTTGCACACATATATTTACTTTGACAATTATTGCTAAATACTCCCCCCCCCAAATATTACATTATCATAATTATAAATTTTAATTATATTCTTTTTCCAATGTCTTTCTACGTTATCTTACTTTTTCTCCTCTACTTTGTTGGAGTATAGGTAACTGTCATTGATGGCTTCCGTAGTGTACGGATTATAAATAAAGTTTGTGGCAAGTTTACAGCAAGAAGAATGCTAAAAGCAACCACTTCACCGATGGATGCCGTAGAAAGCACTTCTGTACGGTTTAAGGCTGTAGAAAGAGCTTCGTTAAATTACACAATTTTTTTTAAATACAGAATTTCACTACGCAAAATTTTAATTTTTAATGTTTAAAATTTATCACACTACCTTGATCTTTTAAGACAATCGCATTTATTACATTAGCATTAGATATTCACATAACACAACACTTAAAAAAGAGGTAAACGTTTAGTTACGTCAAGTTTTATTCTTGGCGGTTTGGGCTCATGTTCCCTGGGTCGCGTTACAACTGAGACTGACTCTCTGATTTGCCGCAGTTCACACAACTCGTTGGGTCTGTTCTTACTGATGGTTCATTGGCGCCTTGGGTGGATTGAACGAAGTTGTCACAAGCTAATTAAAAAAATATGTATAAAATATTTTTTAATGCGTTTAGATCGTATTTAGGACTATTAATCTCTGTTCAATGACACATCTCATAACTTACTCCTTTCTCTCGATTTACGTTATCATTGACTATAATTTAGAGACTGTGACTTAACTTAACATTTGAATATACTAAACTGAAATTTGAACTGACTTTTAATTATTTTTATTTTGAATTTCAGTGACCATTTCTATGATGTCCGATATGAAAAAATTGGCAACATGGATCATACGGTGAGTGCACTTCTACTGATATAAGTGTAAATTCTTTAGTAATACGTACATATAATTTGATACGAGGCTACTATGCATTAATTACACTTATAGTTATGTATTAAATAAATTATGTAAGAACGAACGCTGAAACCGATTGGACGCTCAGGTTGTGAACGTGAGAAATGAAGTTTTCCTTTGCACAACCATGTATGACTGCTTTGAACCAAGAATTTGAGTTATTTGGAACATAGAATACAGGCTATAGTGAGCAGTCACCATTGTTGAAATTTTCCACATAAATATGACCAATATAAAATTTGAAAATATTCTTTTTTGACGTCAGATGCAACAGTTTGATACTGATCCGCAAATGATTTTTGGCATAGGTTTCAGACATTAGATCAGTTCAGATTAACCCTTTAACGGTCGCGCCCGTCATATTGTCGTGTACCGAATGATCGCAGTTTTAGGCTTATAAACTTAAATTTAATCATCAATTAGCTTTATAATTACACACAAATATTACGTAGAATC
>BGPR01011019.1:6302-50183 GCA_013235015.1 Araneus ventricosus | reverse complement strand
CGAGATTAATTCTCATACGGTCGAGAGCGCCCTCTTGTGATGAGGCAGACCATGGGTTTAACTCGAATAGATATTTTCCACAAAGGCAGGGTTCATACACATTTCCTTAAACGAAAATCAAGGACTTTTAAGGACTAAAAAAAAAAAAAAAACCAAAAATAAAGACCTCTAAATTGAATAAACTTAACGAATTGTCGCACGCATTTTTAAATAAAATGTCTCATTTTTGCAAATTCAACATATTAGATGATAAAGTATAATATAAACATAGAAGGTACATTACAAATTTAACACAACAAAACTCCTAAAAATACGAGTTAATAAATTGATGAAAAAAAACCCCATGAAACTGGTAATCAAATTAAATATCTTTTAATTCCAAACTTTTTTCTTTCAATTTTACATCCACAAGGTATTTATTTTAATTTCTTTTTCAGAAATTGTTTTTCTTACTTCATGCGATTGAATAAATAATTTTATGTCCAGGGTTGTCGATTTTTTTCAAAAAAATCGATTTATTTGATTTAAATCGGATTTTTTTGATTTAAATCAAGATTTTTTTGATTTCAATGATTTTTTTAAAACTACAAATATATATTTAACATTTGTAAATAGAAAATGAGCCTTACAGTCATAGAATTATATATATATAACAACATACCAGTCATTAAGCTGTACTTTCTTTAAAAAAACAAATTAAAAAAATTTAATTCAAAAATGTAACAACTATTTAAAAAATATTCGTGAACAAAAATATAAAAATAATATACTTTTGTAATATAAGATAATTTTATTAAGGAAAAATATAATAAAAATTGTCATTTCTTGACTATAGATATATTATTGTATGTTAGAATATTGGAGAATTTTACACTCAGCTGTTCATTTGTTTCATTACAAACACAAGTTTTGAAGCTTTCTCTAATCCTAATCTGTTTCACCCAAAATATTAAATAAAAAAATTTCTAGATAAAATTTTTAAATTCAGGCTTCGAGGTGCATTGAGTCACCATCAGGACTACCTGTGTGCCAAATTTCATGACTGTAAATGTGATATATTCGTCTGGACATTGCGCACACACTCACAAATATTGCCTTTTATAAGTATAGATCATAGTTTAAATTGCACTATGTAGAAGTTTGTATTTCTTTTGGAACATTTATATGCATTACTTAATTATCTTACATTTGAACATTATTGCAATATAAAAACTTTGTTGTCCCCAACGCCATTTAGTTTTCTCCAGTATTAAAATGAAACTCGCTGCATTTTACTATGTTCTTTCTTTGTGAACATGATCCTTTCACAATATTTACTTTATTTTATAAAAAAGGAGCATCTCATACTTTGCATTTTATTGTGTTGCTCATTAGAGATTTATTTAACCCTTTGCGGCGAAGCGTGCCAGTTAATGGCACACCTATTTTCACTCGCTTCTCAACCGTTAAATTCAACTATAAATGGAAAATGATAGGTTTAGGATAGGGCTAATAGTACTCCTTTTAGAATGTATATAGCAGTCTTATGAAATTTTGTTTCAGAATAGGAATTATTAGAGATAAAGTTTGGGAAAATTCCTTGACTCGGAGATAAGAAATTTTTCAGTTCTGGATGTTTAACAATTTTAGCAAAGTAACTCGAAAATTTTGCTCCACTATTCTTGAACTTTTAATTTATAATTTTCTGCAAAATTCAACAATAATTTTTGAGTGTATCAAGGTGGCTGTACCTAAGGGGTTCTCATGAGGGGGATAACCCAAAAGGGGGACGACCCCCCCCTCGGAATGAAGTAAGTTTTTTAAAAAAACTTTTTTTGTAGATTCTATGTCTAGACAATAAACTAAACCCATTCATGTTGTTTTCTCATCATATTTTCAAAAATTTATTGCCTTGCACCGCAAAGGGTTAAAATCTAATTTGCTTGTGTTCTCAAAAATAAAGATATGGAAAGTACTCTAGTTACACCAATTCAATAATAAAAAAAAATTGTATGTTCTATATATTCTTTCTTTAAATATACATTTTTTTCTTTAAATATAAATTTAAAAATAGTTTAAAATCACTATTTAAAGATACATGACCAATTTTATTTCATTAAAGCAGATTAACTTGATATTTAAAATGAAGTGATTTAAATCAGTGATTTTTTTGAAAAAAATCAGTTGATTTAAATCAGTGATTTTAATCAACTGATTTAAATCACCGCAACCCTGTTTATGTCCTTTGACTTTTCAATCGCATTAGCTAAATCGATTGCTTCCTCATTTGTTTGGTGTATGTCCTTTTGGAGGAACATTTTCTTTTGTTTTAAAAAATCTATTTCCTCCTCTAGAGCTTTTCGTTTTAGTTATTTTGTTTCAGTCGTTTCTTTGGATCTTTCACTTTCTAAATACTGCATATATTTTGCTCTAGCTGAGGTGGCAGCCGTCCTCATTTCTTCAGCAATTTTTAAATCATAAATAGCCCCAGACATCTTAATAAATTCATGATTTACACGCTGGGAAATATATGAGTTTAGTTTAGTTTAGTTTAGTTATATTAACGTCCCGTTTTGAAGCAACACGAGGGCTATTTTGGGACGGACCTCGTAATTTTGAACCTCGGTCAGATGACGAGGACGACACCTGAGCTGGCACCCCCCTCTCCAAACTTCCACGCCACACCAACGGGAGGACGTTTGACCACTACGTGTGATTTAACGTGCAACAGGCCCCATACACGGCGGATCTTCAGTGGAATCGGGTCTCGAAAATGGAACCCTCCGGCCCCAAAGCCGAGACCTTACCACTAGGCCACCGCGGCCCCTGGGAAATATATGAAGCATCTTTTAAATTTTCTATTTCCAGGGCCTTGTTCACCGAAAAACCGCCTTGTCCGTGGGACAGTATTAATAACATTTTGATAATCTTCCAAACTTTTTCATAATGATTATTGCTAAAATAAGTTTGTAAAAGAGTATCAAGGGAATCACTCTTTGGATTGAAAGAAGTAAATTCAAATGAATTTGGCTTTACAATATTTAACAGAAAATCTGCATAAAGTAACAAAATTTCATCGCAATCTTTTTCCAAAATACGTTTATTTTGCGACAACACAATCACTACCTTTTTCATTTTTTCCTGTGCTTTTTCGGGATATCCAGCCCTTTACTCGTGGATCTATACAAATTGCATGTCTTACTAGTGCGTAATTCACAGGACATTTTCTGCATGAAATGTTTTATCATTGTTATGGTGTTTTTCCGACTATCCTATCTGAGTGTGAAAACATCCTTGTCTGCTAATTCCTTATTTTTTTATCTTTCCTTTTATTAGTTGCTCTGCAGCAAATCCTAAATACACTTAACTTTGATCCTTATACAAGTTTGGGTCACTGAAGTTGAATTTGCATAAAGTCTCAGGTTTCTCAATTCTTTCATTCTCTGGTTTCAAAATTTTGAAATGTTGAATGCAATCATTAACAAGTTTTAAAACATCACTGGCAAAAAATGGAAGTAAAGGTTTATCACTTTGATACTGTTCTAAAAATGGTAACAGCACTTTTGACAATCATTCCTATGAAATCATGGAGCAATAAAGGTCATCTGTAACTCCTCCCTTATTTCCTAAAGTGTATGCGATGGATATGCATTCGTAGAACGCGAGCAGTGTCGTCCCCCCCACCTTCCATTCCGCGAGAGCCACGTTGACCGAGATTAGAACCGCCGAGAAGGAAGAATTAGAAAAACGATAATCGGTGAAATTTTAAATTCTTTAATAATGGCAGAGTAAAAAGTAAGGACTTTCAAGGACTTTTTTAAAAATGGGGCATAAAAATAAGGATTTGTAAGGACTTTTAAGGACTAAATGTAAAAGTAAGGACACGTACGGACCCTGCAAGGGAAAAAAACACTTATGAAATTTCAAAGTCCAAAAGTTAATTAAACAGTCAGTTAATTAGAAATTAACCGAAATCGTTTTTCCGCCGTAACTTCGGAGCAAATTGTCCGACAAAAAATATTTTTATACCATCTGAAACTTTAAAAATTTTCCATTTCAATGATGCGTGACACATTTTTCTTTCAATTTTTATTAATTTTTTAAAGTTTAATAATTGTTAATTACGCGCAGACGATTTTGAAATAACGCAAATTTATAGCTTCCCCGTTGCTAGGCAATGGTTACTTTGAACTAATTTACCTTTATTTCTGAAATTTTTGCTTATTTTTATAAATATATTTTATATAAAAAGAGAGTCAACCGTCAACTTTTAAAAGCCTCAAATCTTATTAAAATCTCAGTTAATTGGAAATTAAGCAAGATTTCGGCATTTTCCGTGATATTTTTCGAAAATATGTATTACGAGCAGTAACTTCACGGCGTTGCCATGACATCATGAATTTCAACAAAATTTTTTTAAAAAAGCCAACAATCTTCAGCTTCAGGTTTAAAATTTGAAATCACATTACGTAAATAGCTCCTTGAGGTCATATTTCATTTTTTTTCTCAGTTTCAGCAAAAGTGCATGCAGGATGAACATGCCTTCTGTAAAGATATCAGTCTCCAAAAAGTATAAAAACAAACAAATTAAAAGCATAATCTCTCGACGGGACGACAGACGGTACGATCGTACTGCAAAATCTCGCTGAAAGCGAAGGGATTATGACGTCAAGTGATTTCGACGAAATGCATGCTGGGAAACAACACCGCAACCTTGATTACGAAGAATGACGGAGGAAAAATTGGAACGAAAATATTTTAACACTTCAGAAAAAAATTAATTAAAATTCAACCATAAGATATTTTAACCGTTCTTGTTTTAAATCAGGGGGTAACATACCATTCATTACCTCAAAAAAAAAAAAAAATTGAAAGAGAGAACATTATTAGAACGGAGGATGCAGTAAATTTAAATACGAAAACAAAATTTTGTCGGCAAAACTGACTATTTTTTTAAAAAAATTTCAAAATTCAGTAAATTAAGTTTGAAGTTCAAAACAAATTTCATTAGAAATAAAATTGTTTGTTCTATCCGAAGGTGCATTGATTGTTTTTCAGCGATCATTAGAAAAGATGCTACAGCCGTAAACGTGCCAACAATTACCCAAAACAACACAAAATATTAAATAAAAAAATTTCTTGATTAAATTTTATAATTCCAGCTTCGAGGTGCATTCAGTCACCATTGCGACTACCTGTGTGCCAAATTTCATGGCTGCAAGTGCGATAGATTCGTCTGGACATCGCAGACAAACACACACACAAACATTGCCTTTTATAAGAATAGATGTCACAAAAACTGTTTTTACACATAATAAAAATTTAAAAAATTAACTTTTCATGACACAACTTTCAATTCCGTTCAATTCGTTGCTCTCATTTTAATAATTTTTCAAAAATTAAATTGTGTATAAAATTTACACTTTTTTTTATTGGTGAAGAACAAGAATACATAAGAACTGTTGCTAGATCACATTAGAAGAATTCTGGATGAAGACGAATTTTACTTTTTTTTATCCATATTTATTTTAACGCTTTTTCTCAATGAAAAATTTACTATGTAATTGTCCCAAAACATCCGTTAAAATCTTTCTTATACTGCAAGATTTATGAACGAAATTTAAAGTACCTATGCAAAAAATACTAATAACTTATGAAGAAAATTAGCTATCAGAGGTTTTCAAAAATCGTCCGGTTCAACTGATATTCTCATTTCAATTAAAAAACATTTCAGACGATAAAAGAATTTTGGGTATTGTAATTTTCTATACAAAAGTAGTTTTTCACATCAAAAATATTAGACATGAAAGTATTTTAATCCCGAGCAACGTCGGGCATAACTAGTACCGTCATAAAATAATGATCAATAACTTTTGGATAGCGACTTTCTCTTAGAAAACTTCTCTTAGCGGCCACTCCTGCATAACAGTCACCCCCTCTCAATAGCCACGTTTATTCAGCACGAAATTTTTAGGAGGAATTTTTTTCTCCTAGGAGCGACCGCTCAAACCCCACTGCGTGGGTGTGTTCGCCGTCCATTCAACTTCAATGAAATAAATTTCTATCAACTCTCCGACCTTGTGCCTTTTATTAAGAGAAAAGGGAGAGAAAAAAAATTCACACACTCACAAACAACACCGGGAATCAGACACAATTTAATCATTCCTTTTGCAATGTGAAGAGAAAAATGAACATCATTGGCTTCTACCGGGAGTTCACTGTGCTTTTCAGCAACTGATCCGGACTTCGACAAAGAAGCTGCAGATATGAGTTGCGACCATCTGCAAATACAACTTTCAGCTCAACAGACTTTAGGAAAAATATATGATATTGCCCATCCCTCAGCAACTACTGTTGAAAGGATAAACTATTCAATTTAAAAAAATGAAAAAAAAAAGTTACTAAGCCGAATGATCTGAGCAAACATTCTGTATTTAAAATATATATATATATATATATATATATATATATAAAATTTTGAATAAAGTACTTTTTTTAGATGGCACTTAAATTCATTTTGTCAGAAATAAGGATCGATAATGCTTTTTCAATACGTATTTTGTACTTCCAAACATGAAATCACCCCTTTACAGAGGCCAATTTTTCTTGGAAAAGAGGGTGGCCGTTCTTGAGAGGTTTCACAGAGCATGAATCTAGAACAGGGATGGATGGGCAAACTTTTTGCTTTCTCGGATACGAAGAGAAAATATTGTAATCGTCAAAAAATTCGAATTCGAGATTTTGAGGAATCTCCACGTTTTAGACCTCCCCGAGTCCGAAAATCACAATTTGGGAATTATGTCTGTCTGAGAACACCGTAACTCAAAAACTATTAGAACTACGGTATGGAATTTGGTATGTGGTCTTTACACATAATTTGTTGGTTTCTATCAAATTTTGGACAAAATCCGTCCAAGGGAAGTCTGTCTGTGTTAATGTGAACGCGATAACTCACAAACTTAAATAGCTAGATGGATAAAATTTGGTACACATTTTTATCATCAGGAATGTAGGCTTGTAACAAATTCTGGATCATAACCGTCAAAGGGTCGACTGTCTGCATAATCGCATACTTTTGAACGCGATAATTTCTTTAAAAAATTACTTTGATAAATGAAATTTGGTACGTGGCCTTCTTACCTTAATGGTAGATTTGCGCCCAATTTTTGTGTCAATCGGTTGAAAAAAGGCGTTCAAATTGCAAATTTCGTTTTCTTTATCCCTATTGGAATCACGCCCGGCTTCTAATTCCACTTCCGCGCTGGACGACTTTCAGAAATCATGGTATGACGTTTCGCTTATTTTTTTCCTCCACTGTATTAGGGGTTCATGCTCGTTTTACTGCCTTTTAGCTTATGTTTTCTCTACATGTGTTAAGAGTTGCGAGAAAATTTAGGGGAGACCACTCCCGCTGGTTACAGGGCAAGCAGGGAAAAAAAATGGTGGGCCAATATAATCTCTTATATATTTGCCCAGAGAAATCGTTAACGCTCAGGAATGTGGGCAACGTGCCAAAAGAGATTCTTTCCAGACGGCAACAAAAAATCTCAAGACAGCCTTTTTCGTAGCGGTTTCCACCCTTTTTTTTTTTATTTATGCTGATTCATCCACGCGAAGCGAATCCATCGCGGAACCCCGATAGATGTTAATACTGGAATTAGTTTATTTTTACATTTATCGAATATCTTTTTGTTGAATTATTGAAGTATCAGTTGTTTACTTTCTTTATTTAATTCATTCTCCGTAAAAAGAATACTGTTATCGTTTCATCAGTTCTGTTTTTATTTTTTAAGCACTCTGTCTACAAATTAGTATACACACCATGAGATACTGTTTGGATTCTGAGCTATGACGGGTCTTTTTCAGTTCTGTTTTTCATGCTTTTTTTTAAGCACTCTGCCAATTTGCATGAGATTTTTTACTACAACTTTCCTTAATAAATCTGTGACAATCAGATCCGAGATATTGTTGGCAAGCTAAAACCCCGTCTTAGACGAGCACAAATCTTCTAGTTGTAGAATACAACTCAACAAACACTCAAAAAATGTTATTTAATTTTTTAAAAATATGAATGCGACGAGAGAAGCTGAGACTACAATTCTAAAAGTTCCTCATAATCTGGTCGAACCCTAGATGTACAGAATATACTATTATTTTATAAAACTGAGGCGGGCCGAATAGAACCTCTAAGCTCAGGGCCGTCTGAACAGGTTTAAGTTCCGTGGCTAGAGTAATCTGGCTCCCCAAGGGAACTGGAATTACCAATTTGACAGCCTATGGTCCAACGACAATAGCTTCCTAATAAAATAACCGAGGAGCAAAAAATGTCACCCGTTCTCAGAATAACGCGTTTCAATTTTGCAAATCAACGACTTTTCAAAATAGGACTTTAAGACCCAACTTCTTTCACACCGGAAATTTAGGATTTTCTCGCCGATTGTCTTTATACGAATATTTTTTTTGAAATAATATGCATGTTTACATAACATTACAAAATCGATTGCTGTCGTCTTGACTTGAAATTTTGAGACTTATAGCTGCCAGGGCTTTCGTCTCCTAGTATCCAAAGGAGTCAAAAACAGTTCAAGGAGAATAAAAATCAGAAAATGTCGAAAAACTTCGGCAGGGAAAAGAGAGCACGAATAGCAGATTGCTGTCGAGTTACAAGCACTAATCATATTATTACTTTCAACATATTTAAAATTATAATTAAATAAAGTTTCTGGTTCAAAATTAAAAATCAGAACAGTAAATTTTTAAGCGCCTTTGGACCATTGGCTCCCCTGGGCTACAGCCCAATTAGCCCATTGGGTAAGACGGCCCTGCCAAAGATGACCGCATCTGCATGGGTCGATCCGTCGAAATTGGGGCCGTTTTGCGGCTCCTTCACAAAATTCCACTTCATAAAAACGGCCCATTCACGAAATTCAAATTCATAAAAACGGCCCATTCACAAAATTCAAATTCATAAAAACGGGCCCTTCACAAAATTCAAATTCATAAAAACGACCCCTTCACAAAACTCAAATTCACAAAAACGACCCTTTTTTTAATCTGACTTTTTTTTTTAAAGTTTTTGAATGAGGCATCGCACGAAATAAATATACGAGAATTTTTTTTTCAATATTATATCAAATTACTGCATATAGTTGATTCAATGAAACACTTTGATATTAAACGTAAAATATAGAAATACGACTGCTAAAATTGAAGGTTTTAGATGATACAAAATTTTTTCACAAAAATATTTTTATTTTTCGAAAAAATAAATTTTTTTGCACAAAAATGGGCCCCTTAAAAAAAAAAAAAACCTGGATCGACCCCTGATCTGGCATGCCAGCCGTAGTTTGCCCAATAACTAATCTAGAATATGTTAATTAAGAACTCATACATATTTGTTTTTTTACTTATCTAATCTCTGCAAATAACACAAGCGAATATGTGTCTGTCTGTTGAGGGTCGGATTACTAAATAGGTAATGTAGGGAACTGCCTGTGGGCTCCGCAACTTTCAGAGGTCCCGAAATTATTATTTTTTAAAAATTATTTTCGGGGCTTTCATATGATTTATAAGAGCTGTGTTCTCGGACTTACCGAAATTAAAATGAAGTATCGTTCACATTTTAGAACGCTATTCTTTGGATTTCTATCATGTTTTCAAATTCGTTAGCAGATCAAGTTCTGAAAAATTTTGTATTACAAATTGTGTCAAAAAGTTTTGTAATTTTTTTAACAATTTTATTTCAAGTTACTTTTAAATTTTAATCTTTTACACTCGAGATACTAAAACCAATTTTTTTTGAGGATGAAGCACGCAAAAGAAAAAAAAAAGTTTTGTTATTGTAGCTCTTCATAATATTTGTTACTGAAAAACTGCTTATATAGAGATTAAATTAAAATGATTGAAAACTATCTGATTTTGAAAGTTGGGGTGGGGCCCCCGAAACTTACATTGTCTATGGGCCCCTACAGGGGTTAATCCGGCCCTGACGCTGTACAGGGCAGACCGATTGGTCTAGTTAAAAAATTTGCGTGGGAGGGTCGGAATGTGCAACCAGGTGCGATTTTTTTGAGATTTTATTCTTTCAAAAATATTATCACACAAAGGTAATTTTTACACCATCTTAAAATCCCGCCCCACATCAAAAAATAAAAAATCTCTATGATATTAATCCAGTTTTCGTCCAATTTTTAAAAAATATTTTTAGGCATAATCTGTATTGTTGTAATGAAATTCAAACCGTTTTCACTGTTTACACAGATATTTACCTATCTGTTTCTCTTCCATTGTTGAAAGCTAAGGAGAATGAAAGATTCTGCTTATTTTTTTTTTTATTCATTGGTGGGTACTATCGTAATGATTATTTACTCTAATTCTTTTTATAAGCATGTTTATCCAGCGAGCATGCTGTGGGTCGTAAATTGCGTTAACTGCATATTTTCCACGAGGAATAAGACAGTAAAGTTGCGCTGGCAATGTGTAATTAGATGCAAGATGTCGTTGACAATCTCGCCGTGCGATTTGATTCCATTAGGCACGTTCCTATATACAATGCGCAGAACAGGTGGAAGGCCGACGAGGACGGTTACGTCATGCGACTCCATTAGGCACATTCCTAGACACAATGAACAAACCAGCTGCAACGCTACTAAAATAAAAAGGCTTAAATGTCTATCAAAATCTGAAGTTTAATTTGTGAAGGTAACCATGAATGTCTAATATGCATAAGGGAATTCAAGTGAAAATAAACACAATCGATATTCTCGGCTAACAACCTGGTTGTCAAAGGTTAGGAAAAAAAATAAAAAGGGGAGGGCACGGTTTTGCTAAAAATACTGACTAAATAATAACATTAATAAATTTGTGGTCAGTAAAATCGACCTTTCCTATTAAATATCATCAAGTTCAAGGGCTTGATTCCCAGTCAAAGTTGGTGGATTCTTAGGATGTCTAAAATCCTCAGGATTCATTTCGAATGTTTATCCCGTATGTTAAGATCCACTGGGTAAAGACTATTTTGTTTGGCATGGAATTTTTGGCCCATAGACATAATGTTAAATTAACCTCTAGGAACGACCAATCAAAGCCTCTGAGCGGCCGGGTTGGTCGCCCTGTAACTTCAATGATGTACTTTCCTTTTGTCTCTCTGATCTTTGAACTTTTATTAAGAGAAAAAGAAGGGAAGAAAGAAAGAAAAAAATAATAATAACACGCTCAAAAAGACAGCACCAGAAATCAATCATTCCTTTCCCAATTTGAAGAGAAAAGTGAACTTCAGCCTCTACCAAAGTTGGGCATTCAATAGTTCATTCGTTCCTTTTGTTCCCAGTGCTGATTCAGACTGCGACAAAGACGCTGCTGATATGCCTTGCGATCATCAGAAAATGAAACCTTCAGTTCAACAGATTTTAGGAAAAATAGATATTATTGCCCATTCCTCAAAAAAAGATTAGGGATTTACTTTTTCAATGAAAAAACAAAAAGTTAACTCCGAAAAAGTTGAAAGATCCAAGCAAACACAAATTTTGTCTTTAAAAAAAAAACAATTAGGTAATTTGTTAATAAAGTAATCTTTTCTTCAGATGATTCTTAAAAAATTAAGCTTTATCAGATATGCACTAAATGACCAAAAGTACCTGAACACTTTCAGATTTACATATTTTTTCGAATTTCTCCAGAAAGGCTAGAGCAAATGCACTCATACTTTGACCACAAGATGAATACACTTGAGGACACATTTTACAATGATGATTCAGTCATGAGGGCATTTATAGGAATGAAAAGAAAAAAAATTATTTCGGCTCACCCCGTTTCCCAGAAAGCTAATAAAGGTTCAAAATTTTCACTACCGAGTTTCTTTGGTATGCAAATTGCTTATATGCATTTTGTTAAAAATAGTATGTATATCCGGGAAGGAATAAAGTTTTTCTTTTAAAAATCCCAAAATTTTCCACGTTTTTCTACTTAAAAAATGTAGAATTTTCAACCAAATTATAAGAATCTTACAGAATATATGACAATATGTAAAAGAAGAATTGCATTAAAATTTGAAGCTAATACTTTGAATATTGGTGGAAACATGAGCATTTGTACTACATATTTTTTCACTGTGCATGTGCAAAACAAAGTAACATTTTTCTTCAATAATTTATAAAGCTTACATAAAAATTCCAGTCGAATCCCATTAAGATTTAGAAAGATATCGCCTTTGCAGTAGGCAGAATTTTCATTGTTCTTCAAGAAAAGCTAAATGATGTGGGGATTTCCACAAATGGCAGTTATTTAAACATGAATCTGCGAATAGTTTTATTGAATTTTGTAAAGAGTGAATATGCTGAATACCATACATACTTATAAATATAAACAATTTAAATTGCAGCCCGTAGATTAATGTTCGATGATTCAAGTTTAAAAAATATCAGTTTGTGGAAAAACCCTCATCATTTGCCAGGCAAAAGGCGGTCTCAAACAATATTAGGAAGTATCCCATGACTTTTTTTTATTTATTTAAGAGTAACATCTGAATGTAATTGAAACTCTTTCCTAAATTTAGCTAATGCAACAAATTCATCATAAATTGCAGAATTCTGTGGAAGTTCACGGCAAATTTTAATATTTTTCTTTTGGATGATTGCAAACGTAAACAGTGGTGGAGATTGGGTGGAAAAAGTGAGGGGGCAAAAAAATTTAGAGACATCTAAAAAAACCTGGCAGTATGGGGGGGGGGGGAGACAACCAATTTTAAAAATTTAGTTACAAAATTAACTAGCTTTCCCGGACACTATTGCCTTTTTATAATTCCGACTTTTAGACAGCTAAAAATAAATCAAAATTTAATTTTTTCCTCAGTTGCCGCCACTGAACATAAACTACACCTAGAACACGCAGCACTTAATAACAACAACAACAAAAAAGAATAAAAGCTCACGAAAAAAGGTTAAATAATGGAAAAAGTTTTTGGCATGCAAAGCAATGATTTGTGAATGGAACAGCAGTGACTTGAGAAATCAAATAAAATTCCAGGAAACTTTTGTACTCTTGTTAACATACATAGTCTTGTTAGTTCTGCCTTTCAGTTCTTATTTCATGTGATAATTTTAACTGATACTGAAGTAAAAGTTTCAAAAAGATCTTTGAATTAATTTCTGAAACTAATAAAACTGCACAGATATTGCAGACCAAAAAACTTTTATTCATATAAAAGTATCAACATATAAACATGATAAATGCATAGTTGTACAGCGAAAACATATTTTACGTGCTACTACAGTCAAAGGAAAAACTATTTATTTAGCTGCCTATGCCAACACAGCCTACCCCGAGGGTGTAAGGCAAAGGTATCAACATATAAACACAATAAATGCAGTAATTGTACAATGAAAACATATTTTACGTGCCACTACAGTCAGTGGCAAAACTATTTATTTATCTGCCTATGCCAACACAGCCTACCCTGAGGGTGTACGGCACTAACTTCAATGGCAGGGAGTACAAAACAATAACAAAACAGAAAAAAACATTACATCAAATCAAAAAATCATGTAAAAAAGCAACAAAAAAATAAAAGTTCTGAAAACAGCAGAAGACACCAAGTTAAAAAAAAAAAAAAAGACACATCAAATAATAATACAGGAAACAAAAGGCAAATAAAAATTAAAAATAAACTTAAGATATTAAACACATAACAGCATGTATGACAATTCAAAGAAAATATTTAAAATTCAATATTCCAAGAAGAAATAAAAAACCACGCAAATGTTAAAGAAACAAAGATATATCTTTTGACAATGTTTCTTCATTCAGAGAACTCACTGCATATGCGATTGGAAATCTTAAAAATCTCTTTCAGTTTCGCAAGCCCGTATCTATTAAAATTTTAAACCAAGTGGTTTTGTTTGAGGTCAGTAGGTCTAGTTAAATGAAATTTTCTAATAAAAGTAAAGTCAAAAACATTGTGGTCCACATAACCTTGTAAACTGCCTTTACAATTTGGGGAGCTGGCTAATTTGAAATAATATAAACATGAAACAAATGGACCATAGCCTGTTAAAAAGTTTATTACATATTTGTTAGCAATGATAAAATGAGGGCCAAAAGACAAAATGAGGCCCTTGACTCGGGTTCCAGTTTCAGAATCCATCCAATACTTTTGTCAGCTGCTTTATATAATTTTATATTTTAAGAGAAAGTAGGGTGCAGGGACATTAATTTTTTTGCCCAGCAAATTTAGCAAAGTGGTCAGCATATTCATTGACTGGGATGCCAGCATGGTGCATTGGACCATGATAAACAGACTATCCTTCTCACATTATTAAAGCTCTTTTTAATGTTTAACATGAAATTAATCTGATGATAAAACTATTTAACTCTCTGAGCGGCGCAAACGTCTTTTTACGTTTTTCATGTTCAGTTCAGAAACGGGTAGCTCGTATTTACATGCATATTTTCTTATAAAATCATGGATAAAGTGTTCTTAAGATGTAAGAGGTATAATTAAATACAAAAGATATCTATTCATTTACTTTAAAAGCTAAGTTTTCGAACCTGACAGCTAGAAGTTAAAAATAATTGGGCACTCAGAGGGTTAATGACTTGTCAGGGAAAATTTGAAGACAAAATACTTATTTAAAAAAAGCCTTAGTTGATTATTTCTGACATAGTGAATTTTAAGACTTTTCTTAAAGAAAAAATTACATCTCAATTGAAGATTTCTAAATATTTTGGAAAAAAAAAAAGTGCTTACTAGTATTTTTTAGTTTCTTTTAGGGGTAACTTTTTTTTCTTCCAATTTGGGTTTTTAATTGGAAAAGTAAATCTCTAATTGATTTGTCAGTAGCAGTAGTAGAGAAATGGGAAATATTATCAACGATTTTTTTCTGCAATGTGTTCCTCTTGCGATTAGCAATTTTGTTTACAGTAGAACCCTGGGAATCCGAACTAATTAGGGCTAACCTCTGTTTGAATTCCGGGGAATTCGGTAAAATACACTAGATATACCAAATGCAGTAGAGTATTGACTCTGGGTGCTCTGCGATGGCGTACGGAAAAAGCGGTGATTCGCACGATACAGGGCAAACATGTTGAGAGTAAAAAAAAAAGATATCTGAGCTTGTATCTACTAATTAAGGTGTTTTATTCATTCTTAAAAACTAATTCAAATACTTCTTTTAAGTTAGGAATAAACATTAGGTTTGTTTCTGATTCGTGATTGCTATTTTCCCTTCATTTTTCAGAAATTTTTTTAAAAAAGTGTTTGGATTATCTGGAATTTCGGATTCCGGGGTTCTACTGTATTTGCAATCTGGATATGGGTCAGGAGGTAGGGGGAGCTGAGGTATAAAAAATTTTGTATCGTTGTGACGAATGTCAAACCTTATGGCTTATATAAACCGAAGAACTTTAACTTTACTCGCCTGACAATAAGAATAAAAAAGAACACAATACTTTCAATAACTTAATAAAAAACACAATGAAATAACTAGCAAAAACATGTTTTTGACTGAGTCAATGCTAGAAATGCGAGTGGAATGACTATCAAAGTGGGACAATTTTCGAGCTGTCAAAGGCCAGGAAGAAATGTTGTCACTTTTTTAAAGGGAGATTGAGAAAAAAACAGCTGTAGTGATTTTAAAAGTAAAGAATTCTGATCTAGCTCTGGGGAAGGGGGCTGAAGCCCCACAGCCCCCCTGGATTCGCCACTGCCCACAAGCGAAAGATTCAGCAAACTTTCACGTCAATTTCTTGTTATCATACTGACACAACATTTATATATGCTGGTCCAGATTTACAAAAATGCATTCGAACATCATTCAGAGATAAAAAAGAAGTTATGCTTGTGGCAAAAATAACTTCTTGTTCTGCATTTAGTAGACAGTGGCAGTGACTTGATGGGGGTGTTAGAATAGAGTATTCGCATATTACATCACTAAGTTTCAGAAACCTCACGCCTTTTTAAATAGAGCTGATTGGTTGTTGTATTAATGTTTCCTATTCGCTGTTTCACTGTATTATTTTCAATCCCCATTGGCTGCCTTTCTATCTTCTCAATCCTCTTGAAAATCTATATATATGAGTGACTTTCATTTTATCTTCACTGTGTTTCTGCTTTTCATGTATGATAGACGATGCTGTAAATAAAAGCTGCTTTATTCGATCCAAAGGACACTGAATCTTTTAACACAGGCATTTTCCACAAAATGAAGTGGTTATAAATCTAACAGGGTGTGTGTGTGGAAAAAAATTAACTTTTATTTCATTTTAGCTGCCTAAAACTGGGAATTATATATAAATATATAAAAAAAAACCAATAGTGTCTGGGAAAGCTAGCTAATTTTGTAAAGAAATTTTTAAATTTTGTTTCATACCCTCTGTATTTCGGGGTACTTTTCAGTGTCTATAAAACTTTTGCCCCCAATCGCCACCACTGTTAGTAACTGTGGCTGCTTGAATCTTCATCCCAGTACAGGGCAAAGTTCACTTTTTTCTCCACATTGGGAAATGGATTATTAATTTTGATTTGATTTCGAATGTTATTTTTGTGTGTATGTACATTCTGTTTTCCTTTCTCTTAAGAAAAGGCCCAATGTCAGGGATACAAAAGGAAAGGTTTCACTGAAATTGACCGTTGGCTCTCTGCCGCTCAGTGGTGTTTAAGCAGCTGTTCGTGGGGTTATTTTAACATTATGTTCATGGACCAAACTTTCTGTGTCAAACAAAACTGGTTGTTAAGAGGGGTGGCCACTGCATAGTAGTGTCCACATAGAAAAGTTTTACCGTGCAACAGACTCGGTCACCTGAAATAAATAACAATTGACAATGTCGGATAAACGAAAATGTCAAAGAAACAGAGAAAACTTTCCATGTAAAATTCCCTGTATCCATGCTCAACAATATCTTTCATAAAATATTGCATTTCCAGATAATATGTTATATAATCAACAACACTAATAATCCAGGAATATCATAGTAAAAAAAAAAAGTAAAACAATATTATAAGAAGATTATACAAAGACAAAACAGTTTCTCATGAAAGGTTTATGAAGTAGCTTTCATCCAGATCAATGTTTTCGAGCAGTTATAATATCATACCATCTCATACAAAGCATCATGTCTGTAATTGAAAGTTCTTTTTGCAGTTAATGTATTTCAACTCTGGCTTCAATAGCATTTAGTCCATTCTTAGTAGTTATTTTAACATCACTGACTTCACTTAAATGTTCTTCACGCTCATCCACATCATCATTTACAGGCTTAACTACTTCATCGCCCATTCACTTCACACTGTTTATCAGTAATCATACCATTCCTTCTATTGAAGTGTCCTCACATCCATAGTCATATGGAAAAAAATTCAAATGAAAGTCTGATTGACTCATTCATTGAAACAACAAATCTCCTATTAGTTTCCATAATTAAATAGTTGCATAGAAAAACACAAAAACATGCAAAAAGAAAATTAACCAAAGGTTATTTTTTTTGCATAACCACAGTGCTCTAATCAGTTAGGAGTCGCAGGCAACAACTATATGGCTATCCAGATATCATGTCACAGCCTGACCCTGGTACTCCAAAACACACATAAGCAAAACAAAAACAATATGGTTACCAATGAAACTAAAAACTACAGAGTAAATTTTTTGAATTGCGATTTTTAAATGATTCAGAACGAATGTCAGTTAAAATGGAATCCCAAATAATTTAAAGTCAAACAAGTAGACTCTACTGGCGTTAACAGTAAAAAGAAAACAATTTCAGGGTAAAGAAACACATTTTTATACATGATTCGTTGAAGATAGATGTAAAGAAGAAATACAATTCCATTATATACAGAATGCCTACTATAATCATTGTCCCATAGATAATTTCTAAACCATGAAAGACAGGGATACACTTCCAATTAGAAAAATGCTTTAAATGATGTAAAGAGTCATACTTTACTAAGGAGCTTTGCACAAACCCTTAGAAGGATTGCTATGCAAACAACTGATTCGCTCGCTTGCTACAATAAGAGCACTGTGCATCCTAGCAAAGAAATATTTATGGTTAAGCTTAACAGATTCGTTGACAAGCTTCCCATAATCAAACCAATTGTTAAAAAGCTGGCCAAAAGGAAAAAAGTTTCAGGATTAAAAATTTATTTTTATTATTGAGTATTTGTAGTCAAAATAAGTTCAGATTTATAAGTTTTTAAAATGTTTAATTTACATCCACTCTTTTTCAAAAAATGTTATTCTAATAATTTAGGTTTTTGCCATTTCTAGAGAACAAATTATTTTCATAAAGTTAACAGCCATTTTTTTTAAAATTTATGAATATCTTTTCATCCCAACTTCAATAACATATTTACTTTTGGAAAGTGAAATCATACGACTCATCGTTTACTATAGATGTTGAAACATCCTATAGCTAAATACAGGGAGCTGCACCAGAGAAATATTTATAAAAATTTTGTACTAGTCAATAAATGTACTACTGAAAAAAATTAAGAAGTCTAAATTTTTACATAGTTTACCAGTCCTATTCAATAAATTATTCTTGACATACTAACATTTGGAACAAAACACACTACATTTTGAACAAAAATGCACCACACAATGAAAACTGACAAGTTATGAAACTTACGAGCTCTTATTCGAGGTGGCCATTGATTAGATTAAAATAATGAAATTGAAAGCTTCATAACTCGTTCAGTTTTAGACACAGAAGAATGGAACTTTTTTTTTTTGCTTAAAATGTTAGCATGTCAAGAAGATTATTCTAAACTAGAAAATCACCTGTCATGGTTTGATTGCAAATTGCCTCTTCATTCGAGAGATTTCCCTTCAAATTTGACGTGTTTAAATAGATATATATGCGAGAGAAATGTTTAACATTGATTGAAAACAAATAAAATGAACATATGTTTTATGACAGGAGATATTGTTTTTTATTTACATATTATTTAAATATTTCTTTATTCAAAAAATCTCTTGGTAAACAACATTTCGTGTGAAGTATGTTTCATTGTTTAATAATTTTCCTTGTACTTCAGATGCCTTTGTGTAAATTTTAACGCGATTGGGAATCCTAGACCTTGAAAGTGCAACATAGAGCTGTCCATGTGAAAAGACAGGCTCATCGAGGTAAATTCCAACATGATCGAAAGTGTGCCCTGTGATTTTTTGATAGTTATCGTGTAAGCTGGAATTAATGGGAACTGTTGGCTAATTTAATTCTTGCAAGAAAACAACATCACCACGATTGCATTCAGATAAAATTTGGCATCCAAACTATATCACGTGCATGATATACCACTGACGTAATTTACTATTTTCTATTGAAGAACGGAAATTAATTTGAAATATAGGATTAATATAATTTAAAATTTCTCGGGAACTATTGATCATAGCGAGATAAATTTTATGTCAATCGATAGAAAATTTTATTTCACTCTTTTAGAGCTATTAAATTTGAAATTAGAAAGACAATTACTCTTTTAAATTTAAATTACTGAAATTTAGGTTCTCTAACAATGAAATAATGCTGTTTAACTTCTCACAGTGCTATGGCACGAGTTTTATTGTTGGTGATGTCAGAGCGTTACCGGAGGATCTGGGCTATTATATTAGTAATGTGACCAAGAGGATTGATCAGGCTGTATCAAAATTTAGACTTTGCAATTTTCAAGCAGTACACTTATCAACTCAAAAAGCAAAAATACTTTACATTATTTAAAGCATTTTTCCCAACTGGAAGTATGCATCTATTTCTAACAGTTAAGAAGTTAACTGTTGGGCCACATCCTGTATATAAGTTATAACAAACACAGAAAAAAACAAACAAAATATCTGTATCAATTACTCAATTCTTTCTGAAATACCTGACCTGTACCAATAATATATATTTATATATACGTATAAACATTTCTCTCTATTGCATTATCCCATCTTGTAGGTTAAAAATTTAAAAATAAACAAAATCATGAGATCAAATTACAATTTGCTGACTAAAACTTTGATGTTTTCAACTAACTGTTCAACCTTATCAATATATTCATTAATTTCAATCCGAGGATCTGGGATATTAGCAGAAGTAGATGGTAAATTGTCAAAAGATGATTGGCTGAAGATTTGAGGAAATTCTTTTGGACACTGTATGGAATGTTTTGCTTTAATGTGTGTTCCTCCATGAATATGGCTCTTAATTTGATCAAGACCACCAAGAGACATCCTACAAATTGTACAGAATCCTACATATTTTACGAGGGGATCTTGATGCCATTCTGAAGAATTAAAGCTATTTTTTAAATCCTCTACTTTCTTTTTATGTTTTTCAGATGCCAAATGATCTTTGTATGGTATTTCACCATTAAACTTTTTATAACAGATTTCACATGAAAGTGAACTCATTATGCTTTTTATATGGAAAACTATCAGATTTTAAAGTTTAATTTTTTATAAAAAATTTTACTTTAATGAAGAAACAAAGACCTTATCTTGCCTTTTCACAGGTCAAAGCCAAGCTGATATTTAAAATTCTTTTATCAGAATCCTTGGTTTCACAGCCAACAGAATAATGAATTTCTTAAAATTCTTCCTGAAAAAGATAAATGCACATAAAAACCATGTATAACCAACAGTCATTTTCTTTTGATATCAAATTTCTAAATGCAAGGGGGGGAAAAAAAACTCCTCCTAAATATGTACAGAATCGGAACTCATTCACATGTCAAGAAACACACAGAATTTTATAAAAATATCCTATAATAATGACAAATAAATTTTGAATAACAATTATTCAGCAAGAAAAATATTTACCAAGCAGGCATGTGCAAGACATAACAAAAGTAATATATATAAAGATGAAACAACTACATTAAGGACAGTCATCACAGAGTTTTATTTGTGTTTTTTGGTAAGTACCTTTCCGTTAGCCGGGTGCAAATGTCGCCAATTGTGAACCAAACGCGAGTCAAGTCGCCAAGAGAATGGTTGTAAGAAATTTGGCGGAATTCTACATTATTTGGTGATTTTTCGCTTGCGCCCGGCTTACGGAAAAGTACCTTTTGGTCATATAAGCTACTTTTGTCATCACAGAATAAGCATTCTGAAAGCTTTAAACCACATGTTCAAACACGTGACAGTAGAAATAACTCTAACCCATCATTGGAATAAATTCATTCCACACAACCTTTTGATTTTAGAGAATAGATCGAATACATGGGATCATTGGAATCCTACATTAATCTAGAAGATGTTGATTGAGAGTTTACGCATATTTGTGTTTCCATATTTAATGTATAAATAAAAATGTTCAAATTTTTACTGGTTGATCATTCTGAAAATAAAGATTTTAAAATAACATTGTTAAATATGATGTCAATGCAAATGGCATTCCCCCTTCAAATATCACCAAGTTCATGGGTTGCTTGTCAAAGTTAGTGACGAGATGCTATATGAACTAGCAGAACCCATGTCATGTGATTATGCAGAATGTTTTAGGTCTATAAGAAAGCTATTAAGCATTCAGTACTACTGACAAAATTAAATTCACAATGGAGCCACGGTTTTATGAAGTATAGTTAGCTCACAGTGGCGGGTACGGCTTATATCAAAATAATAGTAATGACAATGAATATGGCAGCTAATTAATGAATTGTTTTCCTTCTCAGAGAAGTATCATGTTTTGTGAATAGTTTTATGTCAAGAAACAAGACACCTTTTATATACAATACCTTCCTTTGTGATATGTTGCTGGTCATTATAATCACACCCACCGTTTTGGAATACAATAAATTGCCATTCAACAGGAGTTCGCCTGGGCCATGCCCATGATTCAGAATAGTAGATGAGGGATGTTACTGTAAGGGTGATGATAAAGGTGGATAATGCAGGATCAAGTGCACAGGGGAGTGAAACATATAAAATTTTGTCAGCAATTAAAGCCAGTAACCAAGACTTTGGAAAAGACTTTGTAATTTTGAACTGTGGTGATAATGAAAACGATATATGAGCCAGCACATCCCACTACAAACTGCTGCACCACATCACCAAATGGAGCTTTGATCCATCACACCAGATTTAATAACGACAAAAATCACGAAGGAAAGAATTAGAGACAACAAAACTTGGCAGTGCACTTTCTCAAGAACCACACCCTGCAAGATTTCAAAAACACCAGGATTTTTTTCTGTAAGAGGCTAGACATAACGCCAAAAATATTCCCCCCCCCCCCCCCCGGTCTGAAAAATCCTGATATGAAAGAGAGCACCAGATCCCCATACTTGACAGATCCTTGGTGGAACTAGGTTTCAAATTTGGAACCCTCCAGTCTTGAAACAAGACTTTAAACACCAGGTCCAAAAAAGAGTCATAGGCACTTGAACCATAATAGTTTATTGAAATGGCAATTATAAATTTTTGATTTATAATTAAACAATTTTATTTCCTGTTATGTGCATATATATATCATGACACACAAAAAAGTTGATAATCAGTTTTTAAACAAATATAATCGTTTTTCTTGAATAATATAGGGTAGATGCTCCAGTTTTGGCCACATTAAGAGAAACTTTGAATTGGAATTTTCACAATGAATGACTGGCTAAAGTTTTTTAAGTCATACATACACTATTCTTTAGTAAATTTTAATGCCTTTCTGTTAATTATAAAATCTTTCTCTTGAAAAAAATTATATTTTGAAATATGAACTTTTTAAATAATTTATTCCAATTTGTACCAGTTTTGGCCACCTCTATGCACCAGTTTTGGCCACATTAATATCATACTATATAACAGGCATTTTACTGAATATTAAGTAAAAATAAAGCATTTTCCTATTTTATATGCTTTTTTTTTATGAATTTGTAAAAGCTTAAAATAAAATATACATAAGTTGATTCTAGCTGCAAATTTGAGTTAAAGGAACAGGATTGCAGAAAACAAACATTTAATTTGGTTTTTAATATACATGCTGTATATACTTGCATATTTTTTTTAAGGGGCAGGGGGTGAATTTATATGCAAATACTTAAAGCATGCTTTACGAAATAAAAAAAAAAATGAATTTTCATCAGTATTATACACCTTTTTAGTGTAAAACACGTTTTCTTCTTCACCTAGGAACTTTTCGACTTCCTTAAACCAATTTCTGCTTTTATCCTCTGTAATATTTCCCTGTGCTTTATTCAAAAACTCTGCCTTACAACTGATTCTAGGCTGGCACTTCATTAAAGAATTATTAAACTTTCTGCCTGGCCTTCCATTTTGAAATTGACTTTCTATTTTACTGGCCTGGACAATCTTTTAAATAGATCAAGGAGTTGGTCTTTGGCAATTGAAGTATTCTTGTGATTGCCAAAATCTATTCTTCCAACTGATTTTTTACCTCAATCGTAATCTTGTGACACAAAGTGGAGTAAGGCATTCCATAAACTTTACTAATTTTTAGTGAAGGATTTCCATTTTGATTGTCCGTAACTGCATTTCAAACTTTAATGGGAGAATAGCAAAATCTCTTTTTGATGGAAATATCACCCGCCTTCTTATTTTTAAATTGGAATTATTGCCATGTAAAATCTAAACAAAACTGAACCTTTATTTTATCCTGATACTCTTAAAATTATTTTATGACTAAAAACATAATAATGAACCATGTAGCCGAAAGTGGTACATATAGTAAATTTAGAGCACAAGTTTTGGCCACCATCCACTAAATGTTAAAAATAATTAATTTAGATATAAAATTAGGATGGGGATTACAGCCTTTGTTGCTTCAAATCCCATAACTCCTAAGATTCAAGAATTAGGATAGAAAGAAAGTTTACCTCATAAACCCTAAAGATAATTAATTTTAGAATAAACAGTTATTTCTGAGAGTCTGATGATCAAAGATTGCAAAACCTTGCTCCTTAACAAAAACCTTAACACTTATAAGTACATGATACAAGCATTTAATTTTCTTACAAGTCACATGTTAAGGGAAAATGAACTAATCATAGTGTAAATACTAAAGAAGAGTTTGCTTAAGGTGCAGGAATGCATCTTAATGGTAAATATCAAATCAATGGCTAATTATTGGACAAATAGATGCATTATGACCAAAACTGGTACGATGGCCAAAAGGGGAGCATCTACCCAAGGAATTTCTTTGTAGTTCTATATAACATTCTGGTGAATAATAATCTATTTTACAGAATATTATTCACAAAGTTTGAGAATTATAATTTATCAAATTTTTAGTTAGTCATTTACATCATTTAAAAAAATACCTAAAATATTTCTCAAAGGTAATTTATGAAAATGATAACACAGATATCTCGGTTGAAATCTACAAGTTGGAACACACTCTTAGTAAAACGGCACCATCGCGCCACAGCAAGATGGTAAACAAACGTGCATCAGTCACAGTTAAAAGTTAATCTTTTTTCGAACCCATTGCGTTTGTGGTTTGTCGTTGCACTATCTCCCGTTTTAAATGTAGAATTTCAACAGAACTACTAGCTTTCCTAGCTTATTAAATGTACGGAATCTGTTACTTTTAATTATTCTAATGAAGCAGGAAAAATAGCGCTCGCGATGCCTGCGGCATCTGAAGTGGGCACCGGGCAAATTTTTTTAACTTAAAAAAACATCAGCGGCTTCGCTTTCAGCAAAGTGGGATCCTAGTAGCTTCGCTAGCTTAGTGAATGTACGGAATCAGCTTCTTTTAATTACTCTAATGGAGCAGCAGAACATTTGTCCTTAGTAGCGTTCAAAACAAGTATAACTTCAAAATTCCATGCAAACTATTTTTATTACAAGGCAAAGAAAAAATCTCTCAATTATATGATCGGAAAAATATATAATCACTAAATGAACCCAAGTTCTATTTGTCATTTATTTACTAATTGAAATACATTTTATTATTTAATTAAATATTTAATAAATATTTTAAGTTATTTAAAAATCCGCGTAGTATGTAAACAACTCAAATCACGCAAAACGCTTGCCATGACATAAGCAATCTAGCCGATGGGTTGCCAATGGAACTAATCCGCTCGATTCCTCAGGTAACCATATTGGCGATGAAATCGGTGTGTTCCAACTTGTAAATACCAACCGATATCTCTACATCAGTAAAATAAACGTTAATTAAAAGTAGCAAATAAATCGAATGTTTTTATAGCTAAATGCATATAATACAAAAATGATGGTTGAAAGAATTAGCTTTACATTATCCAATCATATATATTTTAACATTTTTCCGTCTTCAAGTAGCTGCCATTAATTAAAAAAAAAACACCTTTCTACAACAATAATTCAAATGGAAGTAATTCTTTTAAAAAAGAAAGCTTTTAGAATCCTAACTTTTAAACCAGTACTTATTACATTGGACAAATCAATAAAATAGCAAAGAGTTAAGAAATTCAATTAAAGCACGAGTTCTTAGTTTTAAATTTCAAAGACATAATACCATTAATTGCTTAAATACTTTATCATATTGATGAATTTTACAAGAATTTTTCTTTTGATATATAAATTGTTCATCCTTGCAACTTTCTGAAAATGAACCGATGAGAGTTTTAAAGCTTGGAATGCAATTCCAATTAATTGTAAAGATGGAATTTTGTAATTGATTTTTCACTAACTTTTCTCAGTCAGTTAAGAGTTCTCAGACATCATACAGTCGTTATTCCTGATGCAATATTTTATAATTTTGCTTAGTGCAATATTTTATAATTTTCAAAACTAAATTAGTAATTAATTATATATATATAAAGACAGCAGGTTATGATTGCATTCTATAGTTTAAACACAATTTTATATTCTTTTAATCCCCCTAATCCTGTTAATTTAATTCCGACTTTTAACATATACATTTTTATTGATATGTATCCCTTTTCATTCTTTACTTTAGCTCAGGTGTCGTCCTCGTCATCTGACCGAGGTTCAAAATTACGAGGTCCGTCCCAAAATAGCCCTCGTGTTGCTTCAAAACGGGACGTTAATATAACTAAACTAAACCAATCATTCTTTACTTAAAACTTGTCTGCTTTACAAAACATTAATACTAAATTTTAATACAAAAGCAACTAAATCAAATTCTTCTAAAAGATAAAACTTACCTATTGATCTAAATATTATTTTTTCCAAGTTACTTTAAATTCTTAATCGAAGGAAATTCTGCAGACAGTTGAACTTGTACTTGGGTATTTCTTATGGTGCAAATTATGCACCAAGTACAGAACAGAATTTTTTTTCCTACCTGAAAATAAAATTTCTACATCAGAATGTAAAGACCACACCAACACAGAAAGAAAATATTATGATAAACAAACAATATAGGGCCTCTAACATGGAATCTTTCATGTAATAATTTCTTTGAAGGAACATTAAAAACTATTAAATGCCAGGCAGTTTGAAATGTTTTAAGATGAGTAATATGTTATGTGCTATATGCCACAAATGTTTTCAAATGCGGCATACATGAATGTTCTTATAAGTTTTCTTTCTCACTAAAACAGGGGAGATCCCATTTATGTTTAGTAAAAACTGGAAAGGAGAATTTTTCAGAAGGTAACTGTTTTAAATACTAATTTCAACTAATGAATAGTTTATAATTTTCGGATACAAACTATTTAACTACAAACAAAAAGAAAATGTTAATCTGGTACATTTTTTTAAAAATTGTGATAAATCTTGGTACTATATAGGAAAAAGGGTAAAAAAAAAACACACACACACACAGGACTTTCTCATCCTTTTTTAGGAAATCTCATTTACATTAATTCAATTGCTTGAATTTTAAAAAAATAAAATATTACTAACTTTTCATACTGTTGAATATAATAAAGAAGAAAATTACCCAATCTTTTTGGTATAAAATTAAATACTAGGTATTACGAAATCAGCAGAAAAGATACTCCAAATTTTTTGGTAATAAAAATAGTTTCTAATACTAAAGATTAAGAGAGGGAAAAAAAGCACATTTCATAAAATTTGCAGAAAAAAAATCAAATTATGCTGTGAAAATAATGACACAGAATTTTCGAAAAATCTATTTTTATTTTTAAATATGCTACGAAAATTAGTACATTTCGATTCGAATTCAATTTCTATTTTAATACAAATTTTATTTACTATTGCAAAATTATCAATATTTTAACAAAAATGAACTAATAGTGAGCACAAAATTTATTTAAAAAAAATCAACTAACGAATACGTACCAATTTAGCAACACAATAACGGAACTCTCAACAAAGCGATAGCAAAAGTGAAACTGAAACTTTTAAGTTTGGTATTCGGGACTTTTCCCTCACGTTGCGCAAGCCGCCTGTTTACTGTTGATGAGCTCACTTCATTTCATCTGTTGATATCTTTATCTCACAGAAAGAAACTTATGCTACGAGTAATGACATAATAATGGCAGCACCATTATAAAAAAAAAATTATTCTACTCTTTTATAAATTCTGAAGCTCCCAAAGCAAACATGTTTAATTTTTGGGTTTACAAACCAAAATTTCATTACTCTGAAATTCCAATTTATTAAACAGAGACGATTACTGAATTCTACGGTTGATTCCAACCCAGAAATGTCAGGGGGTATAGCTCAGTGGTAGAGCATTCGACTGCAGATCGAGAGGTCCCCGGTTCAAACCCGGGTGCCCCCTGTTCTTTTTAGAAAAGAATAGAACTTAAAATTCAAGCGTTTATTTTCACCTCTTAATCTTAACCAAATTAGGGCAACCTTTATTTCGAAAAGAGCCATTTTTTTTTACTAAAATAATACCTACGGAGTCGGAAGTCACCAATTTGAATTATGAAATAAGCGTTTTTGAAAAATGAGCCTAATATTTTTTTTGTTGCTAAAATGAGTTAATTTTTGCTTTGCTTAAAAGTACTATAATAAAATATACTGCAATTCAATTATTTATTATAAATTATAAATATTAGAATAGTCGTAATTATTATAAAATGTTAATTTTAAACATTCTCAGATAAATTATCATTCTTTTGTCAAACAGTACCTTGGAATTTCAAATATTTCATATATTTTATTTGTACGATTAATAAAATTAAAAAATAGGCTTCATAATGTAAAAGAACATTATATAGTTGTTTTGGTGATTTTAAACATTCTTACATATAAAATATAATTTTTTTTATCGTTAAACAGTACTCTGGAATTTCAAATATTTTATGCTATTTAACTGGGATGGAAAATAAAATTGAAGTATATACTTCATAAAAAAATAAGAACAATTTTAATTTTCTATGAGAATTCTGATGCTGAATTTCTCGTGAAAGTACGTCAAAATTAGGTGAATATCATGTTTCATTTTTAAACAAGACTTCAAACTATCACTGTTCAGTTCATTTTTCAAACGGTTTTTAGTAAAATTCATGTTTGGAAACGTCTATTTTTAAAAATACCTGGATATGAAAATCAACATTAGTATCAGGAACTCTGTTCCAAGTTTCAAAAACAACTTGATCATGACTTTTAAGACTAAGCAAAAAGCAAAAGTCTATTTTAAAAAAAGTCAAAAGTCTTAATTTATGTCTCACCAAAAGAAAGGATTCAGAGCTAAACAATAATAGTATGGTATGCACATAATTTTCATGAAATACTGCTAGGAATTTTTTTCTCGGTTTCGGAAAAACGGTTTTCTGAGCGCTGTCAAAAACAAGAAATCTATTTTTATGGCGTTCGCGGATAGTAGAAAAAAAGAACAAAGCAAAATGAAAACACTCAATGCACCAGTTAGCATTACATGGGATAACGGCCTTTGGTGCTTCAAATCCCATAACTCATTAATTCAAGATCCGTTAGCATTACATTAGCCAAGTCATTATGAATAAACAAAAATATAGGACTTGTAGAGTTTTTAACAGGTTATCTGGGGAACTTTTTATATCTTTTTATATCTATTTATAATATCTTTTCGTGTTTGTAAGATTGAATATTTACAACTTTTAAATTCCTAGTGTGTTTTAAATAGTTTTGTGATTAAGTGTATTCAACTTTTAATCCTTAATGTTTTTTTAAACCTTTTTGGATTTATTCAATTTAATTCTTAAATCTTTAATGAGTTTTTATGTTATTAGGAAGACTGTATATGGCTTTTAATATCCTGCTTCTTAATGTCTCTGTGACTGTGTGTGTTCACCTTCTAAATTATTTATGCATATGTAATTTTTTTTATGGTTTAGTGATTATGACTTTTATATTCTCACCATATTTTTAATGTTTTTATGAAGACTGTATAGAGCCTTTGATTTTTCAATAGGTTTTTAATATCTTTAGTATTAAGGTGTTTGATGCTCATTTTTCTGCACTCTGTAACTGGAGTTCTCTCTGTAGTGTGCGTTTCTTTTAAATAAATAAATAATTTCAAAAAATTAAGGCCATATAGAATTGATGTGCAGAAGAAGATCCTACCGAAAACTGCATTGATAATTTCCACAAATATATCAATTGCGAACAGAGCAACAAAACTAGGAAAATAAATTATGATATTCATCATAAAGCGATCTTTTTAAACTGTCCAATGTACACCTCGGAAATAATATCAAAATGCTGGGAGCTTAAAAAAAGAACTTATTAGTTTTTTTAAAATCCCTTAAAATTTTCTTCTTACCCGGTAGATTTTATTTACCTATAATATGATTTGACTCGATTTTTGCCATTTCCTCACTCATTACATAAATACCCTTTTAGAATGTGAAAACAGCACGAACGCAATTTAAAAAAAAAATGAGCTCGTGTGCAGTGTGCGTTGGGGGGCTATGGAGGCTGCAGCCCCTCAGAACTAAGCCAAATTCTTGATTTTTTATAAATCGTTACAACTGTTTGTTCTTAAGTTTCCCTTTTTTTTTAATTATAAAAACGTGTCAACATTGCTTTCTGGTTTGACAGGCCCGAAAGTTTTTCTACCTTTCTAATCGTTAACTTGTAATTGTAGCGCTGACACGGATGAAGACATTTTTTGGCTGGTTATTTCATCGTAATTTTTATTAAATTATCGGAAGTATTGTCGAGTTCTTTATGATTCTTATTGTCAGGTGAGTCAAGTCTGTCAAGTTGAAGTGTTTTGTTTTACATAAGCCATGAGATTGGACATTCGTAACGTCGATACAAAATTTTTATGACATCACCAGGGTGCGCTAGGTTGCCCCGACAGGGGCGGCCCGATTGCCGACAGGGGGCACGACCCGATGTACCAGAGGTGGTGTAATGAAATTGGTCTCAAATTTTCGCCAGATTATTATTTATCAACTACAGTTGAATACCCCGTACAAAAATTTTCCCCGACGGGGGGGGGGCCTGGTCCCCCCTCTGCCCCACCGACCCAAATCCTGGATTCGCCACTGCTCGTGTGGTTTCTGCGGTCAACGATTCAGTGGACGGAAATATAAGTGATCATAAATGATGATTCGCTAATACGTGAAATTTTATCTTCTTGAAATGTAAATTTAATTTCGCGAGAAGTACAAATCGTACGTGTTCTCCTCTCGACTTTCCCCTATACTTTCCCTGTATGCAGTGACGTGGCCTTGAAAAATTTTGTACAACGAAATAATTTATTGCTATTTGCTGTTTATTACATTGCATAATTTGGTGCAGTCAGGACTAAAGGAAAAAAATAATAATGATGAATATTTAAATTATTTTTATAAAGTTAATATTTCGATCACACAAAAAATGATTAATAAATCAAATAAGAAAAACAATTGCTTCATAAATACAATTTGGTATGCGACTTACTAGGATAAGTTTACAATATGCGATTTTTTGTTTCATTTTCTTGCATAGTTTTATCGTAAATTCGTTGATAATATTGGCATGATTTAGATTTTTGGTACATACGGATTCGATAGATGAAATGACTAAACCGATCAATAGTTCTCTGCTAATGCTAGATCTCAAGTAATTTTTGATTATTTTTAATCTTAGGAAAGATCTTTCTGCTCGTGAGACAGTAGTTGGTTAGAGCAATATAATTTTAGAACCGAATAAAAAATTCGGTACAATTCTAATAAATTGTTTTTAAATAAATGTTGTAGTATTTGTAATGCTGTGTCCCAGAAGTCAAAAGTTGTCGGCAGATTTTGATTTCGTTAAATAAATCAATGCAATTAATTTTCGATTTGCAGAATCCGTCAGCGGCGCGGGGCCTTGTGCGCACGCACCGTTTGAAAGCCCCCCGGGCCGGCCCTGCCATGACCGGCCTTAGTAGATGCGGGGCCCAAATGGAAACATTTCGGATAACCCTGATATATTTAAGTTTTAATAAATAATACATAATAAATGAATAAACGATATGAAATTTTAATAAATAAAATAATATTTATTTTCAAAATTTTAATAAGTTTAAAACAATAATTTTAATAACTTCACTTACTTAAAACTTACATTTTTTAAAAATTCAAAAGATGCAAATTTTTTTATTGTTTTCATGATTGGATGCATTATAGAACAATTAAGGTCTCGCGGGACTTAAGGGTCTTATAAAGTTATTTAACATAAAGGAACATAAAGTACGGACGTACTTAAATAACGAAAACAATCCAGAAACCTAGAAAAAAAAATAGTTTTTGACTTCTGAAACAGTCAGCGCTTCGAAGAAAAAATTGGACAACATTGCTTTGTAAACGAATTTAAAAGCATGAAAAAATTCCTGGGGATAATGTTTTGAAATCAAAATGATACTCGATTTTAATTTGAATAAGTTTGACTATATTCTTTGTTGCACTCTTGCGCGGGGCCCTATTTGGAGCAATTGGCCCAATCGGCTAAAAGCCGGCCCTGGGCCCTGTCTGTATGGCGCGTTTTTGTTTTCATGTCGTCGAATAGTGAAGAGGATCCAGAGTGCATTTTGGAAAAACTGCTGACAGATTTAGACAAAATTTGATACAAATCTACAGTTTTAGTACAAGGACTGCGTGCCAAATTTTATTCATCTAGCTTATTCCGCTTTTAAATAATAGTGTTCCCATATATACAGATAGACTGATGGATTTGGATCAAAATTAGATACTGTTCTACAGTTTTGATGCAAATAACACATGCTGAATTTCATTCGTCTAGCTTATTCCGCTTTTAAATAATAGTGTTCCCATATACATAGATAAACTGATGGATTTGGATCAAAATTAGATACAGTTCTACAGTTTTGATGTAAATACCACATGCTGACTTTCATTCGTCTAGCTTATTCCACTTTTAAATAATAGTGTTCCCATATACATAGATAAACTGATGGATTTGGATCAAAATTAGATACAGTTCTACAGTTTTGACGTAAATACCACATGCTGACTTTCATTCGTCTAGCTTATTCCGCTTTTAAATGACAGTGTTCCCATATACATGGATAGACTGATGGATTTGGATCAAAATTAGATATAGCTGTACAGTTTTGATGTAAATAACGCGCGCTGAATTTCATTCATCTAGTTCGTTCCGTTGTTGAATTATCGTTCTTATATGCAGACAGATACGACACAATTTACACTTTTCCGTTCCTACTAGGGGCGTTGTGACCTTTTTGATAGGTTAAGTTATACATTCACGAGAGCATTTGTAGGAAAGAGCCAATCCATTTTCAAATTTCCAGCCCATCAATTTAGGTAGGTCATTTACGGGTGGGACACCTTCAAACTTAAACCCACCACCTATGGGCACTCCTATTCCCCCGGGCCGCGGGGCGTCCCCCCCCCCCCCCGACCTGATTTCTTCAAATGATGTTTGATTTCAAAATGATGTTCTAAAATTTATTTAAAGTATTTAAACAAGGAAATATTTTTGAATCTATAAAAAAATATTAATAAATGAATAAAAAACTGGAAAAAAAGAACTCCTATGTCTAAAAGTGCAAGTCTAATGATGGTGAAAAGTAACTGAAACGTTAATTAAATAAAATGTTTAACTTGGAAACAGAATAACTTAATTAAATCGAAAAAAAATAATGAAATGAAATCCTAGAGATTTTAGAATTCACGCAACATTTTAGCCACTATATGATAAATATAACCAATACAACTGCGCATGCCATCTTAACTCCAGGTTGTCTTATGCTGTGTTGTGACGTCACGTCGTTTTTCCTCCCGCAATGGATTTGAAATTAAAATTGGCGATCAGTAGTCTATGTGTATAATGTGAAGGTGAACTGACTCCATTCGAAACAAGTCTTACAATGATTAAATCTTACAATGAAGAATCAGCATTAAGAAGCCCTCTTCAGTGGATGATTTTTCGCACCATGACGTCATTAGTGGATGGCAAAAGTAATTGGCGCCCAGGAAGCATGGTATCAATTTTTCGCCTCCTAATTATATTTGGCTTTAGAAAGGAACATAAGTTCACTATTATATTTTTTTCTCCAAGGCACTTGCCCCTACCCCGGCTGTTAGATATTATATTCAGAGGCGGACTGGCCAGGTTGCCAGCTTGCCCGATGGCAAGTGGGCCCCCTTACACATAGAATAATATGGGCCCCCAATATCAGGGCTGTCTCAACAAAGTTGAGAGCCCTGAGCTACAGTAATTTCGCACGAAGTTAAAAACATATATTTTTCATTATTATATAACATATCATAGCATATAAAATTATAATTAAATAATTTTTTATTCAAAATGAAATAATATCAGTATAGTATATTTTTAGGCACCATGGATCAATGGCGCCCCTAAGCTATACTCCAGTTAGCCCAATGGATTGGACTTCTGTAGCCCAGAATGTGTGTGCATGTGTAAGAGAGAAAGATTAAGACTCTTGCTCTAGTAACTTTCCAGAGCCTTTTCTAAAACAAATAAACAAAATAGCAAGTAGTTTTATGTTAAGAAGCGACAACCTCTTCTGTGCAAAGCCCAATGAGTATTGTAGATATGAATGGGCCCCATTGACTCCTGGCAAAAACAATTTTCAAAACCAGTCCGCCACTGATTATATTTATTGATGAAAACAAGTATATATATTAATTAAGGTTATCAGTAAAGGAAAGGCAATGCAAATATTTAGTTAATCTAGTAATATGAATGTCTTAAAAATCTTTCACAACTTAGCAAATGCCGTCATGTATTGTTCGAAAATTTTCCGGTTGTTTCATTTTCCATTCATAGAGTCCATGACAAATCGAGTCTAAAATGAATTGTTTACATAAAAATATATAGATGGCAGCACCAGCCAGCTCGAAGCACTAGTGGGAAACGGTAGGTAGTCTCCCAGTGTTTTTTTTTGCTGACTTTTCCTACACGTTATGTCCAATCGTGACCAATTTATCTGACACATAATTTTTTTTTTTTTTTTTGCTTTTAAAACAAAATAACCCTTTTCAGAATTAATGATTGTCAACTAGTGGCAAAGATATTTTCGAGCAAAATATTGAACAAATCATGCAAATTTATAACGTAGAAATTACCTTAGCTTCCGAAGAATATAGACAGTTTTATATAGTTCTCAGGGGAGAATCATTATCCCCCCCCCCGGGGGTATATCGGGGGGGGGAAAGTGAAAAATGATTTTTTTTTACTAGGTAAATAAAAGTTGGGCATATTTGAAATAAAAATATATTTCCACAGCCATCGAATAAAATAATTGATTAATTCACCAGTAAGGTTTTAAGGCTTTTCTTTTGTTTTCGGAACACTGTATAGCCATCAAAAATTGATTTGATACACGATAACTGTAACCTTTTTGTTATAAATTCTTCAAATCCTGCTCACAAAGAATGAAGCATGAAGGTTTCGAGACAATTAATTTACTAGTTAAGTTATTATTTATTAAAGACATGGGTAATATTTTCATCCCGAGCAACACCGGGAATATCAGTTAATAAAGCAACGGGAGTGGTCTCCCCTAAACTTTATCGTATGCATTCAAATAAAGGGGTCCTACCTGACCCCCCCCCCGGTGAAAAGTTGCGGAGCGCCACAAGTGTTATTGATATTTTCTTTGCAGAACGCTGCAATACAAATGGGTTAACAAATACAAGAGAGGTAAAATTAGCGAAGTCAGTAAAATAGCGCAAAAAAAGGAGCCAAGTTTACAAAGGTCGTGCGTCGATACACAATATGGAGCATATTTTTTGGTCATAGTAAGATAAAGAAAACGGAATATGCAATTTGAACGCCTTTTTTCCAACCTATTGTAACCAAAATTGGGCACGGGCCTGCATTTAAGGTTAGAAGACCACACACCAAATTTCATTTATCTAAGTCTTTGTGTTAATGAGTTATCGTGTACACAAATATGCGATTACACAGACAGACAGTCAACCCCTCGATGGATTTGGTCCAAAATTTGATACGTATCTACATTTCTGATTGTAAAACTGTGTGCCAAATTTTATCTCTCTAGCTATAATGGTTTTAAAGTTATCGTGTTCATAGACAGACATAATTCCAAAATTGTGTTTTTCGGACTCCAGGGAGGTCTAAAAAGTGGAAATTCATCAAAATCTCGATTTCGAATTTTTTGACGATTATAATACTTTTTCTTTGGATACTTCGTGGGCGCGGTGGCCTAGTGGTAAGGTCTCGGCCTTGGGGCCGGAGGGCCCGATTCCACTGAAGATCCGCTGTGTATGCTGCGCGCCAAATCATACGTAGTGGCCAAACGTCTCCCGTTGGTGCGGGGTGGAAATTTGGAGAGGGGGCGCCAGCTCAGGCGTCGTCCCCGTCATCTGACCGCGGCTCAAAATTACGAGGTCCGTCCCAAAATAGCCCCCGTGTTGCTTCAAAACAGGACGTTAATATAATTAAACTAAACTTCGTATACGAGAAAGTTAAAACCGAGTGACTTTCAACATGATAACGTTTTTAGGCTGGCATACTATCTGTAAATCGAGTGATGCGAAAATCATCGAGTAGGATTTAATGTTTTACAGAGCAGACTATTGGACCAAGTGCTACCAAATTTGGCACCTAGTTACATCTTGGGTAGTGGGGGCTCTCTAAGAATAGGTTGTTAAAATTATACCAAAAAACATATAATCGTCGTTCAGGCAGAAGTCACTAAGTCCACAAAAAAATTTAGACGGACTGTACTGCAGTCAATTAGAATTTCCAATTAATTATTTCGCGGTAGAACGCTGTTGTCTAAACATCAGTAAATCAAGAGTAGGAGCTAGAAATTTGTGAAATAATTCTTACTTTTTACCACAACGACTCAAAATAAATTAAGTTCAAACTGACCACATCTCGAAACTATAGTTTTAGCCTTAGTAAATTTTTCATGAACGACGACGATATTTAGCTTCATTTCTTTTTGTATAGCTTGAATAAGTGCTTCATTTTATTTTGTTACTACCAATATGCTCTGCTGTTTCCCAATGCACACTTGAGATCGTGGAAGCATTTTTTGATAATACTGAGTACTGTGGAATTATCTTTGCAGTCGAAAAGGTTTCGCAAGTGGACAACATTTTACAAGTGTTCTTGTCTAGGAAAAGCTGTTATGTTGTTTACTCGCACCACAGTTTTATGAAAAGAGTACAGGCTATAATTTTGATTTGACTATCAAACAAGCTAAGTAGTATGAACTAGGAAATTAAATTTTTGTATTAGGTCTTATAAAAGACTTTGATTGCTATCAGATCAGTAAACCCTAGGAATTGAATTTTTAAAACAAAAATTACACAGTCAGAGGGTTAGGTCTTATAAAAGACTTTGATTGCTATCAGATCACTAAACCCTAGGAATTGAATCCTTTAAAACAAAAATTACACAGTAAGAGGGTTGAGTCTTATAAAAGACTTTGATTGCTATCAGATCAGTAAACCCTAGGAATTGAATCCTTTAAAACAAAAATTAAAGTTGTCACCTTGTGCTGATTGTTTTTGCCAGAATATGCATACAACACTATTCAACAAACTTGTTATAATTTTTACAGCATTAATAATTCATTAAATATAATAACACTACTGTTACAAAGGAAATTGTATTCTTATGAGTAGTCTTTTTCAGCATGTGTTTTAGGTAGATTCCTTATAGGAAGTCTACTTATTGCAATGGTTCTCATGACACGACTTTCGGAAAATTTCTACAGATCTTCACCGATCATGACCCCTAGAACCCACCCTTCGTTAAAAAGTTTATATATATAAGTATAACGCTTTTTTCCCATGTTATCTTGTGAACACGATAACTGGAGTAATTTTTATTTAAATTTAACCAGCATGGGATATGGTGTAAGGAGAGTGAAAATCTCGGTCGAGTTCGTAGATGGGCTATTCAACTCAAAGGGGGTGGACATTTTAACTTTCCCATAATTCCTGTACAATTGAAAATAGAAAGAAAATTAAAATTAGACGAATTATTGCCTTATCATAACGAACAATTTTTGCATTTAAACTTTTTCGATAGCTACAATTGCTTAGAAGTTATGAGCTGAAATGTGATTTTCCCACCCTTCCCCTCCTCTCCCCCTAACTTAAAGTACGTTTTAACCTATGCATGTTATCCCTTGTTGGAAAGCTCTCCTCACTTGCAGTCTCTTCCACCCGCTTTCATTCTTGTAGCCCTAATCCTTATGAGAATAGAGGTCGAAATGTTCCTTTCCTTATTATTAGTAGAGACGTACACTATATGCCCAAAAGTATCCGGACACTTGCAGATTTTCACATTTTTTAGAATTTCTCCGAAATAGTTTAACTAACTGCCTTTAAACTTCGGACATGTTAAGAATAGACAATAACTCACATTTTACATTGAAGATTTGGTCCTGAGGGCAATTAGGGGACCGTCTACAAACTGATGAAGACAAAAATGTTTTTGGCCCACCTCGCTTCACAAAATACCGATAACAAGATGAAACTTTTAGAAATGGTAATGTATGATGTGCATAATATTTACAGGAATTTTCGTAAACTCAACACAAATATTTGGGAAGATATAAAAGTTTTCTTTAAAAATCTCAAATTTTCCCACCTGTTTTTTGCTTATAACATGCAGAGTTTTCTGTTATATTATACGAAACTTACAGAAAAGATGGCAATATGTTAGAAAAGCATTTTGTAAAGATTTGGAAAAGAATTTTTGAATAATACAGGAATTATGAGCATTTTTAGTAAATACTATTTTACTGCGCATGCGCGAAACATGGTTAATTTTTCTTTCACAACTTTAAAGCCAGGTATATAGGGCAACTTATATTAAAAAATTCAGTTTAATATCATTAGTATTCAAAAAGATATCGGCATTACAACTAGCAGAATTTTAACTCCTGTCGAAGAGAAGCTAAAAGATGAGGGGTTGTACACAAATTGATATTTTTTAAACTTATATCTTTAAATAGTTATATTGAATTGTATAGTAGTTCAATTAGGGGAATTATCACCTTATCATAACAAACTACTTTTATATTGAAAGTTTTTTGGCAGCAAGAATTACTTAGAAGTTATGAATTCCCATCAGCCTCATTTACTTCCACTTTTTATACGGTAAACAAGTTGATATACCTGGCTTTGCTCCGGATTAAAATGTTTTCATGTTTAATATTTTTAATGTAAAAATTACTATTGTATAAATATTATAATACACAAATTCCTTTTCTGATCTGAAACGTTTTTAATTAAAATGAGAAGATCAATTGAAACAGGCGATTTTTAAAAACAACCGTTTTCTCCATACATTATTATTTGTTATATAGGTACTTCAAATTTTGTCAACAATTACTAAAGTTAAAGAAAGGTTTTAATGAATATTTTGAAACAAATAAATTAACTAGTTAATTATTTAAATTAAAGCATGAAAATAAATCAATAGTTGGTCCCGATATAAATTGTTAATCGTCTACAGTAAAAAATTTTCTTTTAGCATTCTTCCTTCTGGAAACAGTTTTTCGTATTATTGTGTTCTTGAACGAGAATATTGTTGCGAATTCAGTCTAAAATTAATTTTGAAAAAATATTAAAATGAGAAAAACAAATTTATGGAAATGAAAGATATCGCGGAAAAAAGCCTTGCTTAATTTTTAATTAAGTGAAATTTTAAGCAACTTTTAGGCTTTGAAAAGTTGAAGGTGACCTTTCTCTTTTCTTAAATAAAAAGTTTGCAAAGTTTGATTGAAATCAGTCCAGTGGTTTAGGAGAAGATGTGGAACATACATACAGAGATAATTATTAGATAATTATAAGATAAAAATTGCTGGCAAATAGTATGAGCCATAAAAAAGGTTTTAGTGAAGATTTTGTAACAATTAATTATTTAACTTTAATTAAGTGAATAGTTAATTTTAATTAATCAAACAGTTAATTTGATAATTAGTTAATTTGACAGATTACTTTAATTTGATATTTAACTAAACATGGTGGGACCATGACTTGTTTAATAAAATCAATATAAAATAGCCAAAAACGATAGATATTTAAATAAGAGTTACCTTTATCCTTTTTGATATTGAAAATTATCTCCTTAACTTTAAAATTGCTGTGTTATTTTCTGCTCGAGTTTTAACCGGCAATGGAGATTTAAATTTACTGTTCAAATTGGCTGCATTCATATCCTATGCTTTAAACACACGTATTAAATTTGCCACCCACAATGTTTAATAATTTTTATTCTCTTATATGTTAAGAATTTAGTGACTATTATCTCTGTAACCAGGGAGTTCTCTAAATGAGCCCATTTTAGTAGTATTTAAGTGTTTCATGTCATGTGATTTTACCATATGACAAAGTAATGTTCGTGCAATTATATTGTAACCTAGATTAAATAAATTAATTTTTAAATCTATAGTCTTTTTTCATTCGTGTCAAGAGTCAATTTCTTGTTACTGTTTCAGATAGGCTGGCTTAATGTTATCTAGGAGATATTTGCCCTGATGAGATGTTTCTTTCTTTATGACTCCTACCTGTTGAATGATTATGTGTTGTGATATAAAAAAAATTGACCAATGTACTGACCGAAAAATCTATCTATTGGAATGAAAAATGGAATGATAATACTTTTATATAGTAAAAAATTAAATGTCATGAAAACAGAATCACAGCGTAAATATTGCGATGTGTATAAACAATAAAGTCAATGGCTATGTCTGTATTGATCAATGTGTAATATTTCATTACTTTTATAACATTAACGTAAAGGAATTTACCTTTGCCTTCAAGCTTGCTGAAAAGGGATTTTTTAAAATTGTTTTAGCAGATAATATCCTCCATATGCTGCATGCTTAATTACGCAACATATCGTCGTCTAACAAGCAACACCACCTATCTCAATTTTTTGAAATTTCAAATATGTAGCAAAATCCGAATTTTTCGCAACCAATGCGAATATTTCTGATTTTTTAAAACTTTGCTATGAATAGGAGATTGCATGTTCCTACCACATGTGAAAAAAATGACGGGAGGCTGTCTTTTTCAAACAGCCGCTGATGTTAAAAGCGTAGGACTACTTTACTCGCGTGACTCTTTTCCGATTTTCATTTTTTTTTGTAACTTTTGTTGTTACCCTTTATCTCTAAAATAAGACATATGTAGTTACCGAGATATAGAGGATCGCGTCACCAATTCATGCGTATTTTTGCCCAATTTTGCGACAGTAGTCGCTGAACTACAATTCCGATTTAAATTTTTTTTGCAACTTCTGTTGTTACCCTTTATCTCTAAAATAAGACATTAGTTATGTTTTTTAACGTATGTAGTTACCGAGATAGAGAGGATCTCCCATACAACGTTTTTTTGTGGCGTTCTGGCGCGTGAATCAAATTCCTTCCTGAGACCCCAATGGGAGAAATGTAGCCCTACGTTAAAAAATCTGAAATATTCATAAATGGTTGTGAAAAATTCAGTTTTTTTTTCCTCTTTAAAATTTCAAAAAACAGAGATAGGTGGTTTTAGTGACGTTTGTTAAGCTACGATATGAAGGATTGTTAATAAATGTTCTTAAAATCCCATGACAAAGCACGCTGGTTTATTTTATTTAAACAAGTCATAAATGATAAAAGAACAGATATTGAAATGCATGAATTAAATCATCTAAATTTTCAAATATTTAACGAAATAAAATAAGCACTAGAGGAATTTATTTCGGAGAGAATGGGGTAAAACCGGGTACTTTGATTCTGGCGCTATTATGTTTCCTATTTAGCAGACAGATACTGAATTACTCTCTACTAGTCAAGAAAAAGGGACAGTCATAGTGGTGTGTTGTAACTGTTGAATGCACTGTTTCTGTGAAGGTTTATTTGTTTTAAGACGTCAACTCTCTAATGTTCGTTTGATTTTAAACTAGCCTTACTTAAAAATCATTACAGTTATAAAAACTATATTTAGTCTAGCTTATTATACGTTTACTAAGGATTTATACCTTATCAAACAATAAGGATTCACTCCAATAATTACGCGGTTCTATTTTGTTTTTTTAAAACCTGTGCAATCAGGGTAAATCCGGGTACTACAAGTGGTGTAAGGCCGGGTCAGTCAGTATTGAGGGTTTCTCCGATTAAGACGATAAAAACATATCAGACGTTGATTGTTTACATTTTAATGATGTATTTTCTAATTTAAATAGAGAAGAAGGGTTAATCTAATGTAAAAACTGTGTTAGCCGTGCAAACGAAAGCTTCAGTGTCGCGGAGGAAGAAGACAACTGCTTTACACGCAAATTTTGTACCAAATATTCTTAAATTGCCATATAAGTAAAATGATTGCAACTTTTCCACTGAAAAAATCGAGTTTTCCTAATTTTCCATAAGGTTAACATTTTCCATAAGGCTAACATTTAACATATAATTTTCCATAAGGTCCCGGTTTTACCCTAATAGCGGGGTAAAACCGGGTAGTTTGACTTTTTTAATATAAAAAAAATCATTGATAAAAAATGTAATGAAACAGTGACTTTTCTGGAAATATATAGCGTACTCCGATAAACAATGAATATTTTAATAAAATTTGACAAGCTCTATGTTGAATATTTTACCTCCAACAGGCCTTCGAACATTAGCTACCCGGTTTTAAACCACTTTACCCTACTTTCCAAACGTCCAGCACACATACACTTTCTCATTGCTGATTTTTATTACTGTCTCTGTATTTCAGTACAGAAATATAACTCAAATTCTCGAATCTGTTCATGCATCTAGCGGGACAGTCCACATTGTTTCATTAGCATATAAGATTTTCCAATAGAAGACAGATTTGTGGTCAGTATCCCATGGCACATCCGTCACACCGTGGATCAGCGCCGGACCACCAGGTCTTGGAACTCCTCTCAGCGGAGTTAGGGTCGAACAGCTTGGAGCGCGCTATCACGTGACCCTTGCCGAACATGTGTCTGTCATTACCGGATATGAAGCGACAGATGTGGCCCTTGCTTTCCAAGAAGGGTATCACGGAAGGGTCTATCCCCCCTTCGAGGCACAGGTCCTGCAGAGAACCCCTGGAAGAATGGAATGAAAGAAAATTTAAACAGTTTCTTCATTATGCACAGAATACGGGGTGAACCATCAAGACAGCATGAATTGTTCAGGGGGAGATGGGTTTAAAGTGCTCGTAAATTGGCCAAGGGACCTTATATCTGAAACATAATTTAAAAATGCAAAGAACAAAATATTCCCTCAGCAGACGGAAAATAGAAAACTTTATAAGAAACAGGACAAAGACGTTTGGAGTATATTTATCATGACGGTTTCCCGATGGCTGGTCTTACACTCACTACCCACACAACCCAGCTAACCTGCTGGGTTTAACTCTTCATTAAGGGAACGTCAAACGTTCCCTTCAAAACGAAGACGGCGGCTGTCGAAGCAAATAGCAAATATCTGCGATACCACCTGGTTAACAGTGTGGTATTTCACTGCCGCTAGGCCTGCTTCGATTAGAGTGTGCCTGCGATAGTGGTTAGTAAGGGGTTTTCTTAAGATTCGGACAGTGCCAGGCTGTCATTGTTGGTTTTGAGGATAAATTCCCTTATCTTTCAAAAGGAGCTCAGGCGTTCCCATTCGAGTCTCTTTATCCAATTGTCTTACGGAATCAGAGGGTTAGCATAAATATCGAGAATTCGAATATGGCAGGAAAGTAATGTGGACGAACATATAAATCCTTATTTATTTCTTTGGAGGTTATTTAATATGGTTTACACGGTCGAATTAGTTCTTTAACGTGGGGCCTAACAGAATTTTATCGCTTTAGGTAGTTGAGTCGCCATGACAATCCTTATATTTTGCATACAGACATCGGACCGGCTAAGGAGGTGGGTGGGAAATTAAGAATTATCGTTTCTTTACTTAAATAATGTATGTAATCTGAGGAGAAAATTTAAATTAAGAAGTTATATTTTATTAAAGATCCATAAGTGGCCATTTCAGATGTTAATGTTCGACAGATCTTAATTACATCATGAGTAAATTTAAAAAGAGTAAATTTTGTAAAAGTGTTTTTTAATTTGTTTACAATTTGAGCGAAAATTTTGAAATTCTACTGTAGTGCGTATTTTATAAGATGGAATATCTGGTAAAAATTTCAGAACAATATCTGCATTTTTTTAAAATTCATTTCCCCCCCGAAAAAACAGGCTCGTCGAAAAACGTCTATAAGTTAGTTTCTATCTATTTGAATTCATGGCGTGGAAGCAACCCTATTCTTAAAGTGTTGTTCTACAATTCCAGATGCTTTCTATATGCTCGTTTTTTAAAAAGAAGTGGTGAAAGTTAACTCTGAAGCAATTATTTTGTGTGAATTAATATGCCATTCAGTCTCTGCCAATGTGCATGCGATTTCTACTACAACTTTCGTTAGTAAATCTGTGACAATCAGTTTGGAGATATGGTTGATGGGCAGAAATCTTCTAGTACCACTATACCATCCTATGCGAGCACTCACATTATTTGCCCAAAATGGCCCCCGAGGACTCTTGTACTACTGACACAGAACGCTGCCCCATGCCCCCGTACCTGATACTATTATGGTAACCGAACCGGTTGGATGGACATGGGATG